>JAMXBB010000002.1:28898845-28999667 GCA_024138015.1 Lumnitzera littorea
CCCCCCCCCCCCCCCCCCCAACATTTTCTACTTTGATTTTGTTTCCTTCCAGCCCATACACATTTTCTCTCTCGTGTCCTCTATATTTTCCATATTTCACTTGAAGACGGAAGACTAAAGACCTAAATTGTAAAAATTGAGGATTAAATACTATTCCAGCTACTATCACCATCACTATAGCTCAAACACTAGCATTTGAACATCATTAGAGAACAAATGAGTGGTGTGTCAAAGTTGCTAAAGAAGAAATGGAGATTGATGGAACCCAGAAGCTGCGGTAGGTCCAAAGCCGCAATTGGAAAAGCTTGGAGCTAGAAAATCTTAGAGCCAAAGCCTATGGCGGATTAGAAACCATGCTTGGAGGAGAAGATGAGGAGAATAAAGCTACTAAACCAGTAACTATGGTGAAACCAACAGTGGACTTTGGAGGTTAGCGAGAGAGGAGCTGCTGTGGAGCCTGGAGTCGTGAAGACCAATGCTAGAAGCCATCAAAGAAAACACCAAAGAAGAAGAAATGCAGTGGAGCCTAGAGCCATGAAGGCCTATGCCAGAAGCCATCAAAGAAAATACCAAAGAAGAAGAAATGAGCTACTATTGATTAAGTGACTATGTTTCCAAGTTGTAAGTCTTGATTTTTTTTACTTTCTGCCACTCCACTTCTCCTTATACTCTTCTTTACCATCCCACAAACCACCCCTCCCCGCTCCTCTGTTTTTTTTTTCAAATTTATTTACTGTTGTTGTTCTCGATGAATGCTGCTGCTCTTATAATCTTGTCACGAGCTAGTTACGGTAGCAATTTGATCTATTGTGTCCTGTCTTCATATTGCCTCACAGCATAACTTTTTGTTTTACTAAAGTGGTTACCTTGATTTCGAATGTTTGCTGCCTTTATTTTCCTTTTCTTCATAATTTCGTGTGAATCATGTAACCGAATAGAATACACTGGCTAGAGACATTCTTTCATTGCTTGGTGCGTCGCCCAACTAGATATCCATAGATGAAGGGCTTAGTGGTTAAACACTCTAAATGCTATAGTTCTTCCCAAACTAAGTCCGGTTACATGGGAATCTCTATTCATAGACTAATCTCATACACTTGTTGTCCAGGAGGCATAATTTTTAGCTTGTTGATGCTCTTTATCGTCCTTTTTACTCCAAATACTAATGTTAGCCTCAAGAAAGAGTATAAGTTCCCCTGTCATTTTTCATTTCATCAATTTTTTTTCTCTCTGTCTACTAAACAAGATAACTACAAACCTATTTCACTTGCCATATTGGACTATTTCCTAATATATATATTTGCAAGGACACTCCACCTTACAATACAAATGTAATATTCTGACCTCAATTCAACCCAACCTAGATTATCAATTAGTCTAATAAGCTTACTCCAACATTTAGCATACTAGCAACAGCCACTTCAATCCAAGTCCACTATAAAGCAAACTGCTTCATATAAAATTTCTATCATGCATCTCTTCGAATAACTTGCATGCACATCCCAAATTATCAATATTCCAAGACATCATCAATGTTCCTTAGCTCTATACTCCTTGAAAGCCGCTGCCACTGCATCTTATGCATGCAACTGTCAACGCTCCCAGGTTAGGTCAAACTTTGGGCTGTCAGCACATTAACTCCTTCGAGGTCGAATTGAATATTTCTTCTATAAACTATATACGTTCAAAATCGCCAAGTTTCAAATAACACAAAATTGTAGCTAACTTCTCTTTCGAGCATTTCAGCAAACACTACGAGTTCAATATCATGTTTGTACACAACTCCCAATATTCAATTAGCCATACTTCCTTTCAGCATTTCACCAAAATTTAAACCCGCATGTACGACCTAAATTACCCCCATGGCTGCATGCAAAACCCATACAGTCGAGATTCCCCTTCTGAAAACACGATAGAATTCAAATTCCAAATACTTGCATCTCCTGCCATTAGAACACGGTATACCTTTCATAGTTTATTTTGAGACCGAGCTTCTCCAAGACATTGTATCAAACACCTCGTTTTGTCATCCTCAGCATGATAATGTAGTAAGGTTTACAACAAAGAATTCAATAAATAGCAATATGGGTTTCGATAGTTACAAAGTAGAGTCTTTGGTTTGGAATTCAATATATTTGACGGCTTTTTTTTTAGAGAAATTGATTTTGTATAGAAATAAATTGTAGACAATGCAAGTAAGGGAATCGAGTCATGAGACAATGATGATGTTGGGAGTAGGAGTTAAGGAAGAGGGAAATATATCCATACATCCAACAAGGTCCAGGGGAATAGTGATCAAGTTTATCGACAATTACGAGGGCAAAATGTACTGGGCTATATTTGCATGGCCCTAGAACGCATTTATTGTATGGTTGGAAATAGAAATGGGAATTTGAGATGTTTTTGCATTTCTTAAAATTTTCTTTTTCCCTTTTTTATTTTAACATCTCATGTAATAATGATATGTTGTTCTTTCATGTTGGCATATGCTCTTCTTTCAGCTTAAGAACCGAGTCTTTTCTCCTCTTCTTTTCTTCTTTTCTTTTAAAAAAAAAATTTGCATTCATCACCAGATAGGCAGACAAATTGTAAGGTTTTAATGGGCTACGATGATTGGATATAAGCTGATAATGAAATAATCTTGTACCACATGCTTTGTCCTTTGAATAATTCACAAATTTCACATCAACTCTTGGTCTGCAAATTGGCTAATCACTTAAATTATGTAGTGATTTGCTTGAAGCACCTCTTAACACTATTCATCTATTTTCTTTTCACATGTATACACCTCGATGCTTGAACGTTTCCTTATGACTCTTCATGCGATATCCGATTGGAGATATTATTACTTCATGATTATCACCTTCATGGTGTACTAATTTGATGTGCATTCCTCTATTTTATTTAAAGCATATAATTCACGCTATATTCAACACACAATGCTTACTTTCACATGCTTTTCAATCTACTTATGATATTTGCATAAAATGGGCTCATTATTTTAAGCCCCCATCATCCGTTAAGACCAAAATGGAACGGAAATGTCCATTCAACTCTTAAGCCATGTGAATTTGACTTCCAAAGTAAAATGGAACATGGCTTGTCGATACATCATATAATAAATCCAATGGTCTATGATCCTTTGCATGTAAATAATCTATTCATTGAATCATACTATACAATTAGCATGGTAAGAAATGCTCTTTACGTTTGGTTTTTCTTATTTTGTTTTCCAAATCCTCACTTTGTGAATCTACTACTCCAAATTATTTTATTTAAGAGACAAGATCTCACTAATAGGAAATTAAGTGACTTAAGCATTTCGAGCGCATTAGTTCTGAACATGGAATTATGTCGCATATGACGACGCCCATTTGAGTCCTGATAAAAAAGTGTATTGCATCTTGCCCACCTAGTTAACTTGAAATTTGTAAATAGTAAATGTGTTCCCCTTATTTTACTAACTCTTTTGTTAGGACACTAACTCGTCTCCATTTGCCATGTGTTGTAAGTGGTAAAGCAACATAGTTGCTTCATTTCTCTTCTCCCTCCACGTAGTAGGAATCATATTTAGTGTTTGCTACTATTCTTGAAAACTAGCAACTAGTTGAGCCATCATCGAGCAAATAAGATATCATTTTAACATTGTGAACATCTTATTGAGACTAGGTATTCAATAACAAGTACAATAAAGTGAAATTTCCTAAGATTACCATGCAAAGCATTTACCACATAGTGAAGACCATGCTTAGATGTTAAATATGATAAGAACTATGTGAGGATGTAGCATGGTGTCACAAAAGTGTAATCCCATGTAATGAAAAACTTCAACACTGTTGTCCTTCAAATTGCATCAGAGAGCATCACATGCAAGCATAACACATTAGGCGTCACAAGTACCGACACATCAAGCCATCCAAGCACGTATGCACGTACTAAGCATCCAAGTACATGCTCATTGATCAAAGCAAGTATACATGCATCAAGTCTCGCACGTATGTGTCATTAATATCAAGTATGGGAGTATTATGTGAAGTAATTGCCATACCATGTCAAGGTGCTAAATTTAATATCGTCCATACAATGAGGTGGCATGGTCTTTGTAAAGGAGTCGTCTTATAGCTACAATAATGATGTCCTTTATATTACTTAAGAGAGTATTACACACAAATTCAGTACATTGAGCAATGCGAGCACACGCGCATCAACAAAAGTGTACACACATACATTGAACATTGTAAGTACATGCTTATCAAGTCTTATACACACACATGCATTAAGCATCACACGCGTGCCATTCGAGCATTGTGTATAAGGAGTTTTATAAGAAGCAAGTAGCATGAGGAACAATAACCATTCGTAGATAGCTTCCTCAACTATCATATCCATCTATAACTTTCCTTCCCTAAATATATAACATACAATGAAGGGATACATTAACAAATCTCAATGCTTCATCATTCCTTCATGAAACCGTTGAAAGTTCAATATTGTATTGTAGTCTTGTAATCTTTAAGGGTTGTAATGACTCAAAGGAGCATACAGATATAACCTCATGGTAAAGACATTGTTTGCATAGGAGGCAATTATTTGTACTTACAGTCAACCACTTGTACTAATAGATACTGTTTTAAGTTCTCCATTGTAATTTTCTTGATTTCATAATTATAACTCTATTTTCTTATAAATACAAGTTGTGATTGAATATGGAGAATCAATAGTGATGAAATCCATTTATTGATCTTTGTGTTCCTTCACTTCTTTAGTGCTTCACTTACTTTTATAAGGATGTCTTGTCACTGTACACTCAAGAATGATAGCTCTTCACCTAAAAACATTGTGCTAAAGAACAACATAATGGGATTGCTTTGATCTCCTTGGCAACTTGTAAAGTCTTGATAGATCGTGAGAAGCATCCATTACTATTACAATGACAAAGGTTTAATATTGCTAAAGAAGGCATTTACTTGAGTTTGAGCATACTTCGTTCTTGAAGACTTCATGTGCTTAGGAACAAAGCATCAACTAAGTAGCGATGTTGTCTTGTATAAAGTAGTAAAATTATCTTGTTATCTCTCCCTTTTTCTTAAAAATGACACCACACAGTAGGGAGCAAAGGCTCAACATAGTTATGTAAGTGATAAGCGATAAGCAATCATAAGCTTCAAATTTTTTATTAACATAACTTTGAGACTGCTTAGACTCTTTGATCTAAGAGGCTTCTTGTAGAATAGATGTAATTGTAAGATTACTTAGACTCAATGATCTAAGGGCATCTCTTTTAGGATAGGCATAATTGTAAAACTACTTAAACTCAGTAATCTAAGGGATCTCACGTGTCATCTCATATTAAAGCAAGACTTTTTGCTTAGTAATGGTAATATATAGAATATCCATTTCACAAAATGTTCAATTGCGCGTATCTAGCGATAGTGTCACTAATTGCCTAGGATCAATAATTATTTCTCATTAGTCAAGGAAGTATTCTCCACTATTTGACTGTATAATATAGCTTACTAGAGTATTACTTGGATTAAAGTATTAATATGCCAATGTGCTCATCAACAGGATTGTCTCCAATACTTGATGGTAAGACACATTCAAATCAACTGGCCAACATAATAAATATGTAAGATTGTCATTGCTTGTTTGCGTTCGGGAGTTAATGCTTTTACCAAGTAACATATATAAGCTAAGTTCATCATCGTACGCTTGGGAGTTAAAGCTCTTTACTAAGCAGTAATAATGTGTATACTAAATGTTATGTTCACTATCGATTTTCTTTTAAACAATCAAAAGGGTCTAAATGCCCCCAATGAGATATAAATTGTTTTATAGGATTAACCTTACGCGCTTAAGAGATAAGTCTCTTACTTGGCGGCGACAATGGCAATAAAGAGATATAAATAGACATCATGTTTTATAAGATAATAATAGTAGTGATAGAGAAAGAAACTTCTTTCTTTGATAAGAAGCAACTATCACTTCATTTACATGTAATAAGAAAAGAGAAGAGAGAACTAGTAAGGTCATCCTATGCTCTTAATAGTTTTCATACCTCTTTTTATAAAGCACATTCGGTTTCCATAATAATATTTGTTCACTTATGTTTCTTTGTATCTCCATGACAACCACGCATCTTTTTTTTCTTAGATGCTCGAGCGTAAGTTTCTTCCACTATGGGTAGTGATGCGTTAGGAGGTTCTTGTACACTTTGTGATGCCAAGTCTTCATGTTCATTTAAGAAAGTTGCTTTAGCAAAGTGTAGTTCATCATGTGTAAATGGGTCCTTTATTGCAAGAATAAAGACATCCTCCTCATCCTAATGACCCTTCATATATTGATGCTATGTTGATAGTATCATGTTGTGATCATGCAACCATATTCTTCCTATAAGATGGCAAGATATAGGCAAATTGATCACATGGAACTATGTAAGGCTGTAGATAGGTTCAACATTAAAGTCTACTTTAACACACTCCATCGTCTTCATGGAAGATTCATAGAAGTTGTTCAATAGGATAGGTTGTGTTTACTAAGTGTTGAATGTTTATCTTTGCAGCCTTGAAAGCAGACATTAATATAACAATGAGTAAGGATTCATTGTTGACAAAAGTCTTCTTGATAGGGTAACCATTGAGTATGCTTTACACATATAAAGGGCGATTATGATTAGGATTCTTTGTATACATGTTAGCATTAGTAAACGTAATTGCATTTTAATTTATCAAAACCATTCTCTCTACAGTATGTCCCGTAATATGTTGCTTGTATTGAACTTGTGCAGTCCTTATGAGCACAATGGTTGCCTCAAACTGAGCATCTTCATCAAAGCCGATGAGATCAAAGAATTTCTTAACATTAGCAGTTTTTAAGAAAGTAATCACAATATTGTTATCTCTACTTGTCTTGACCTTAGATCCTCCATTCTTAACTTCATACACCTTGGTTGGCTATACATCCATATTTTTTATCTTTGTGAGGTCGTAAGTGATAACATTCATAACACCACATCGAGTGTTGTGAGTTCGAAGTGCATTGTTCCTAACATTATTGTCTTCAATAATCGAGTCTCCAGTTTGGATATGTTTACTAAATATCTTCTTTAGTGTCCAACAATCTTTTGTAAGGTGGCTTACACTTCTATGGAATTTGCAAAACTTGGGATCACTTTTTTCCTCATCCATTGGTAAGTGTTCAACTTTAGGAAGTCTGATATTTCCATCTTGTAGCCATTGGTCGAGTAACGAATACACTTTTCCCATTGAGCATGGATATACCAAAGATAGTTTGGTGTTTACAAGCTTCTCACTTTTGGATTTCTTTACTCCTTTAAGATTCTCGTCTTAAGTTAAATTCAACAAAGGCTTATGCTTTTTAAATCTTGAAATCTCATTTCTTTGTCATACCACCAAGTTGTTGATCCTTCATGCATTCTCAACTAATGCTGCGAAGGAGACCAACGAAAGATTTTCAAGATAGACTGCATATTTAAGGAACATTCCTTAAATACAAATCTTAACCAGTTCTCTCTTGTCATATATGTCTTCTATATCTAAAGAGCATTCTCTGAACCGCTCAATGTAATTCATGAGATCCTCTTTGAGCCTCTAACGAATTCGTCCCATGTCGGTGAGAGTTACCTTTTCTTTAGTAGAGAAGAATTTTTTCCAAAAACATCCATCACATTCTGCCCTATGAATTAACTGATCCTGGTGGGAGATTGACATACCATGTATAGGCTTTTTCTATGAAGGATTTTAAGAATTCCTTCAATTTCAAATCATCATCTAAGCTATATACTTCTAGAGTCTTAATAAATTTTAGCATGTGTTCCTTAGCACTCCCCTTCTTCCCAGTAAACAACATGAACTTTGGACTCACGTAGTCCTTTAGATATAGCTTGATAACGATGCGTAAATGGTATAGGAGCTTTAATTTTGACATAGTTGATGTGGATTTCACCTGTATTTCTCTCATGTACACATCCAAATCCTCTTTAGTTACAAATGAAGCCCTTTAAGTAGATGTTTCTGGCATTGCAGGAGTATGGTTAATGAAATTCACTAGCATAGAATTCGTTAGAGTCGAATTCATAAGGGTAGAGTGCATGGATTCAACAATTGTAACACATGGAGTGACGCGTAAAGACAACAAACCTTCTATCTGAATTCCCTAATTCATCATTTTAAGTAGGGTATGTTATATGGGTATTGGTTCTATTACAGGAGGTTGTTCCTCAGCTCTAGAAGCGTCTTGCTCACTAATAATCAAAGGATTAAGTGGTTGAGAAGCTTATATAACATATTATTACATCACATTGGAGGGACCCATAGCAATCGCCTCTTATTGCGCAATAGCGAAAGCAATCAAAACAAGTACATACTGAGCAAACATTGCTCTGAGCTCATTCATATTCTGATTAGTTTGTCGCAGCTATCGTGTTAGTTGCGCATTGTTGGGAACAATTTCTTGAGTACCATCTCCTTGATTCGTACCTTCCAATAGAGGTAGATTTTGATTGTTAGTAACAATAGTACCATCTTGTTCTTAATCATTGCTATTCGTAAGATTAGCAGGTTTTCTTCATAGAGGTACCGTAACATAAGTGTCAAATCTTTCCTCCCCAATGGAGTCGCTAAGAAAATGTGTAGGTTCAAATTGTAAGGGTCATGTATGTATTGCATGTTAAATGGCACTACACGTGATTAAGAAAATAACTTAACTTGCACATATGAGATGATCAAGCGAGGTAAGATAGGGGAAAGAAGTAGGCAGTCTTGGAAAGCTTTAACACAATAGGTGACAAGTGGAGAAGTGCGATAACATCAAATTCCACAATCAATAGAGAACATGGTAATGTTCTCAAGGTGTTTGTATGTTTTGATCTTTAAAACAAGATTTTAGTAGAGTAGTTGTGTTAATTGGGATTTGTCTCCTCCCAAATAAGGAAATGATGGGCGTATTAATAGGGGGTAATAGATGGTAGGTGGATTTGCTCCGTGGGATCACAATGTTGATCAATAGCTAAGATTGAAACTTTTTATAAATGAATCTCAAGTGGGCTTTTTTTATGAATGTAAGCCTAAATAAAGGGCTTTATTATCTTTTAGAATGAGCCAAATTAAGAAAAGTTGAATCAAACGAACTGATCTAAAGGGCCTTACTTTAGGCCCACCATGTTAAATCTTTCTTGATCATTTGGAAAATATATGGCATTGACTCTTTAGGTCCTATCACCTTAGCCGAAGGAGGCAAATCCATTTTGTTATAGAGCTTAAAGCTCATAAATTAGATTTAGCCCTCTACACCTATAATTCCTGCACCAATTGTCCTCGCATTAGTGGACTTGATGTAAAAACCATGGATTGACTTTACTCTTAATTTCTTTTTCAACATAAGTTTATGTTAAACTCTAACGAGTAAAATGAACATGGGTAAATTTTCTCACCACTTGTTACATCATCTTCTCTGTACAGATTAAACTTAGGTTCTTCGACGTTGCTTGCTCGTCTACAAGTCATATAAGATTGCAACAGCTTTACCCGATGCTTAAGCAGAATTGAAAAAACCAATAATACTCAACAATACTTGGAATTCACGTTTGGTCATGTTTATATTATATCCTGTTATTTTAAGCTTTATTCTCCATCACAGGTTAATGAGCACTCAAAAAGCTGACATAGATTATGCAAACTTATTGTACTAACTTCTTATTTAGTATGATTTCCGCACCAAACATTTCTATTTAAATGAAGAACCCCTTTGATAAGTTTAATTGGCTGCTTCATCAATTTCACTTCATTACCTTATCGACAACATGGTGCCCTTTGCATGTATGTCCTTCATATTGGCCGCCCTAGTCCTGTCAGTAACGAACTCCAATGTGCTTCCATTAAATTCAAAGGTTCTCCATCTTGAAAGAGCATTTCCGATCAACCAACTGGTTGATATCGAGTCACTCCGAGCTTGGGACCGTACCAGGCATGCACGGTTTTTGCAAGAAACGGTGAAGGGCGTGGTGGACTTCCGAGCAGAAGGTCGTCCCGATCCCTTGAGTACCGGGTAATTCAACTTTATATTATTATGATATCTAAATGATTGGAGTTTTTCTACTTTCTATTTATCTGCCATGTTAAATAGATCCCGACAGGACGCTCAACTACTTTGATTTGAATTGTTTAAATCAATAATGATATCTTAATAAATTATTCTTAAATATTCTTATTATCTATTTTTCTCATGCTCTATTTAATATTCATATAGTTTGTTTTATAAATATATGTGAAAATTTGGAAAGACAATCCTTCCTTACCTGATTAAAAACGATCTTTTTTCTTTTATGATTAATTGGCCAAGCTCAAAACACTGGGAATCCCTGATTTGAAAAATTAGAATGAAAGTAGTAGCTCATCAAAACTAAATGATAGTTGATTTTGGAAAAGTTATTTTAGTAATTCCTTTTTTAAGGCTATTTTTATCGTATTACACCTACCGTATGAATATTTGTTTTTTTTTCATCTAACAGGAAATAGAAATTACATAGAGACATTGAAATTTTGTCCACCCTATGCCATGTGATTGTGATCTAAATGATAGGGCTTTTACACAGGTAGCTCCGGATGTATGTATTAGGGGGGAAAAAAAAAGGAAAAATGAGAAAATCGAAAGATTTATATGAAAGAACCATGTATTTTGAATCGACACCTAATTTTTATATCTATATATATTCAGAAAGTATGGAATTCTGAGTCGTACGGTCTCCAAATCTTACTTTCTGTTTTATCCCCAAAACATCTGCATTGCCTTACGAGTCTCTTTCAGAAAATATATAAGCTATAGTTTTGAGTTATTCATCTTTATTTTACTTATGGCTCTCCACGAACAACCGAAGAAATTGCGTTATTCTATACATGCAACAATAAAATGCATTAATTAAAGTTGAGAAAGTTAATAAACGCCTATAGTAATCTTTCAAATCTAGTTAAATTTCAAAAATTTAAAAATCTAATTTTTAGGATAATAACAAGTCTTGGAGAGAATAGACCTAAAAAAGGGTCATATTCGACTCATGAACTAGACCAGAATTGGCTCGAATCTGTGAGTCACGAGTTTGAACCGTAGCTTGATCCACTAAGTTTAGTGGGTCAGCATAGTTCAATGTGTTGGACTCGATCAGCATGGTTCAACGTGTTGAACCAGTAGATCTAAGCTCGAGTCAAAGGAACCGATGGTTCAATTAGTTAGTTTCAACCCAAAAATTAAAAAAATAAAAAAGAAAGTTTTTTATAAATTAAATTTAAATATTCTCCCTAATTAAAATATAAAATAAAATTGAATATATATTATTACTTATATTTAGAAATTGATATCAAGATTGAATAATATATATGAGTTTATAAAAAAAATTATTAAAATCTGTATATTTTAATATTAGTAAAAGTATATAGTTATGGTATAAAATATATTACTTTAAACACTAAAAGAGTTTTTCAACAAAAAAAAACTACCAAAAAAGAAATGTATTTATAATTTAATACCAATAAAAATCATAAGGAATATATTTATACCATATATAAAATGGCAAGTGTATTATAAATATTAAATAGATGCTATTCTTTTTATAATATCAATCCAACTCCTACATGAATTATATTGTTTTCTAAAGTTTCTTTTTAAGTAATAAAAAAAACATAGTATAAATCAAGTCCTACATTGATTATATTGATAAGCTTTCTTTGAGATGTTGATTATAAAAAGATGTTTACTTACTTAATTCATTAATTGTGGGTATAAAATAATAATTATGCATTATTGAAAATGTAAATTATTAATATTATATTCAACAATTAATAGGGTATGAATTATTAATCTTAGTACCTAACAATTAATAGAATGAAATAATCAAAATTTTAAATTCTTGTGATTTATTAGTGGTTCTTTTCAAATAAAAATAATAATAAAAGAATTTTCTTTTCTAATTTAAAAAAAAAAAAAGAAAATTGGGCGATTCACAGGATGAAAATCGACCTGTTGAATCGTCGAACTGAATAAACTGCCCCAGAATTAACTTAAGTTAGATCGGTCCCGATTTAAGAAAAACCAAACCCTTGACTTGATAGGTCTAAACCAGGTTTAACCTGGCTCTAGAGGTAGAAGAGATATCCTTATTCAAGTTAGCATCATAAAAGCTCTATTCTATTATTTGAAAGTATGTCACGAGAAAAGGTTTCCTGTATCCTTCTTTAACATGTTAAATTAGGATAATTATAATGGACTTTGTAAATTGCAATAGAAGATGTACATTTTAAACGGTATAAATGGATGATAAATGCTACAACATTTGGCACATAAAAAGATGTTGTTCACTCATATCATACTGGTGTTAATTTTAAGAGTAAATTATAAATATACTATCTGTGTTTTAATACATTTATAAAGAGATGACATGTGTTTTATAGTTTTTTTTTTGTTAATGACACCTGGAGGGCATGTTGCACGTTTTTATCAGCAAGTTGTATTATTAAATAACTTAAAGAAATAAATATTATTAAAAATTATTTAAAAAATATATTAGTTAAATAAAAAATCTTGAAAAATGAGGGGGAAAAAAAAGGGACGAGGCAACAGTAGTTGCCATTGCCTATTGCCAGCCACCAGGTAGTGGCATCCACTGCTGCTTCCTCCTTTATTTTTTAAATATGTAATCCATAGACCTACATTATCTTCATTTTTTAAAGGTCTAAACACATAGCGAATCGTGTACTCTGTCCATGATAGACATTGGGTGGATACACATTCCAAATTGATTCAGCCTACAGTAGCATTGGCATGATTTGAACATCTGTTGATAACTTTATTATGATTATCTCGAGATGTTTTATATTAGTTTTAAGCCTTTCTAAATTTTGATACACCCAAAAAATTCGTTTTAATAACCTATGGTTTTTATTACTCTAGGCTTTATTACACCACAGTGAAACTGGGATCCCCACCAAGTGAATTCAGGGTGCAGATTGACACAGGGAGTGATGTCCTATGGATTGCCTGCAATTCTTGCACTAATTGTCCCCGCACTAGTGAACTAAATGTAATGACCATGGATTCACTTTACTCATAATTTCTTTTTTAACATGATTTCTCGATACTTAATACATTATCTACATTGTACAGGTTAAACTTAGGTTCTTTGACGTTGCTAGCTCATCAACAAGTCGAACAATTACTTGCTCAGATCCAGTGTGCACTTCAGGAGTTCCGAGTACAACAAATGAATGTATTCCTCAAAGCAACCAATGCGGTTATGCATTCCGATATGGCGATGGAAGTGGCACATCTGGTTCTTATGTATCCGATGTTTTGCATTTCGATATGATTCTAAACCAATCTTCCATGACAAACTCATCAGCTCCTGTCATTTTTGGGTAAGCTCTCATGGAAGCCTTCATTAAGTTCTTACCACAGGCGATCAAAGGTTTAAAGTACTACAAGCAAAAAAAATAAAAGACTACCTCGGTTTATGACTAGCAGCCAATTTGTCTTACTTTATTGTTCAATGTTGGAAACAGTTGTAGCACTCATCAATCAGGAGGCTTGGCTAAAACTGATAAAGCGATTGATGGTATCTTTGGATTTGGAAGAGGTGACTTATCCATAATGTCTCAGCTTTCTTCAAGAGGAATAATTCCTAAAGTCTTCTCTCATTGCTTGAAAGGAGACGGCGGTGGCGGGGGGACAATTATTCTTGGAAAAGTTTTGGAACCATCAATTGTTTACACTCCACTTTTCCCATCAAGGTGTGTGCAAACAAACCATATCATCATGCTTCTAGCTCTATGGTAAAATGGTAATCTATTTATTGTGCACCATAACCTTTTTTCAGTAATATGGGGTATTTATAACTTGAGAAAGAATAAAATACTAAACAGGTCATGAGCGAACCGGTTTAATAAAGTTCTAAAACTCCCAACGATTTGATAACAACATAAGTCCCTATATGATTGCACCTAGATGACTTTACAAGTCTTTAATTCTATAAGCATTTTAGAGTGCAAGCTTCATCTCAAATTTGAGATACACAAACCTTGAAACTCTTTTACAGTTGCAATTTTTTCCCATTTAACTTAATGGTCAGTTTTATTTCCTCGATATACTTAGGGATGTAAACTAGCAAAGTTAAGCTAAGCTTTAGAAGGCTTAAGTTTGGTTTATTTAAAAATTATTGAGTTCAACCTCGAACCAAGCTTTTATCAAGTTTGCAAATTAAAACTTAAGTTCGACTCATTTAAATAAATAAGTTTTACTTTGTACCTGAGTTCGGCTCGTTTACAAATCTAGCTCAAGCTGAGTTGAGCCTAAAGGGAGCTCAAGCTTGAGCCTACTCACAAGACTAAACATACAAAATGGAGAAATATATAGATAAATAGAACAACAAATAGTGAATAAAAATTGAATTATATATTATGTATTATCCTATAACATATTATATAGATATTAGTTTTAGGATTCTATAATAAATAATATATAACATATATATTATTTGTAATAAATATAAACCTTGTGAGCTTACTTACAAGGTTAAAAGAGTCAAATTGTGAGCTTATGTGAGCAAACTAAGCTAAAGCTAGAGCTAGAGCTAGAGCTCGAGCTCCAATTTTTTTAAATAAACGAGTTTTATTTTGCACACAAACTCGGTATATTTACTAATCGAATTCGAGTCGAATTTAAAGCAAGTTAAGCTCCAACAACTCATGAACAGTTTGACTCATTTATAGTCATAATTATAACTCCATAAGACATTTCTAATAATTTGGTCTAAAGCTTTTAAAAGTTTAACTAGAAGAGCAGCTACCTACATATAGTAAGTAAGGAGAGTATCTAAGACAACCTTAATTAAAATCACTTTATTTGCCATTGTAAGTAACCAAACCTTCCACCTAGACCTGAGTATCAGGCTGAATTGGTCTGGAATCGGCTTTGAACTATCGGTTCATAGGTTGGTAATACAATGAATAATGACTGACCCGTGAACTAGCGGTTTTAGATTGATCCAAGACCCTTAAACCGGTTTTTTTTAATATTTAATTTTTTATATTATTTTTTTAAAATACATTAATAATTTCTAATAATATGATATTCTTTCTCTTTTTTTTAAGTGTACTAATCCATTAATATATTTTAATTTTCTTATTAATTTTCAACTTAATGCGATTCCAACTTTTTTTAATTTTTTTCTCTCAAATTTTATTTTATTTTTTTCATATTCAAGTCCTTAAAATTTAATAAGTTTTACAAAAAAGAATTTATATTAACTAAAATTGAATTTTTTATCTATCATTAATACATAATTAACTTATAATTAGTCATCTATCATTAATTTGATGATATTATTTTTAAAAAAATTGTTCTTCATTATCTAAATAAAGTAGTTTTGATATACGATGATTTACTAGATATTATCCAATTATTTTTTCCAACTTAATGGTCTCTCTTTTCTCTTTTCTCTTTTCTCTCTCTTTTTTTTTTTTTAAGGAGGTGAATGTTGAACTGATCCGCCGGTTTAATGACGGGTGATGGGTCAACCCAACAATTCGCGGCTTACAGGTTCAAGTGATTCTGCCTAGGTAAACCGCCTAGGCCCTTAAAGCCTAATGGTTCACTAGGGCGGTTCGACCCGATCACTATCAGGTTGGGCTAGTTTAAGGCTCGTCTAAGTCGGTTTCGCACCTAAGTTTCGTACCTAGGTTGATTCACAGTTCGAAACTAACCCTTACGCAGGTTTACTTCCGCCAACTCAATCTCTTGTGCAACTTCTCTAGGACAAAAGAGAATTGCTTATTCAAGACAATAACTTATATAATTTCCAAAAAGAAAAAGAAATTGTCAATTGCGGTGAGCACAATTGTAACTCAAATATTTTCCAAAAGATAAGGATTCCTTGATATGCGAGAGCTAAACAATCTCCTTTCTAACAGAAGAGGCAGTACATTTGGAGAAAAACAAAGCAGGTTTATTCGTATTCACATTCGAATCAAACCAATCCATTAATTTGTTGGCTGTACTCAAGATATTAAAAATGCTATTTTATCGTGGCTTCAGCCAATAAGATAAACATAATATGCATACAAGATATGGTAAAACTGTAACTGAGATCCCCAAATCTTAATTGGATTCCAATTACTCTTTTATAGCCTCTTGAATCGCCTCAATCCAATTTCTAGAACTCAAGTTATGGCACAAATAGTGATTGCAACATGATTAGGGTCTTTGATGCAAATTTCAGTCTAATTAAGAATTATGTTGAAAACTCGAAAAAACTTAGGTTTGAACGAGCTAGTTCATTCCATAAGATTTGGAAAGATTATTTAAAAATCTTGACGACCATTGTATTCACAAACTCCGTACTAAGTTGAAAATCTATAGAAATGTCCAAAGATCTAAAATAATATATAGAAGACAAATCCCTTTCGTTATACCTGAATTGTGTGTATGAGTGTCAAGCCCCTGTAACATAATAATAGGAATATTGATTTCTCAGCTCACTTGATAGATGTAATATATTTGGTTTTGGCAAAAAAATGAAACAAAAAGAAACATGCAAATGAGTCTTATAATTACATATAATATCACCTCATAGAGGAAACTAATATAAAAATATGCTTCTATCATTTTTTTTTCCCCGCATATGAGTACTTCATAATATATCTCGTACGTACTATTGTATCCCATGGAAATGTTATTACCAAGCAATAAGCAACTTTAGTTTAAGCAGCTTTTGCTTATAAAAACATATAACCAATGTTTCACCATTATCAATATCATATTATAACAAAAGGATAGAAGCTCTGCATCACTTAAGATACGTTCTTTGTTTGTACTTAAAAGTAAATGTATGTCTTCTCAATTCTCATTATATCTCACGGCTTATATTTTAATTTTGACATTTTTTACAATTATATACTTAAAGTTTTGCATTATCTAATTGTATACTTAACTAAAAATCTAATTGTCACCATCTACATTTCATTTAACTCTAATTTAAACATTACTCTAGTTAGTACAATTAGCTAATTAGGTAGCCGCTCAAGACTTTAGACAAATTACATGACTCTCGGAAGGTGATCGTCAACTAATGCTAAACAAAAAAATCATAAATCACATATCAAATTGTAAACCAAACCAAATCAAATTGAATTGAAAAATCTTTTTTTTTTTTATACAAATCATTATGTTTGTTTGGTTATATATAAATAATTTGCAATTATGTTAGAAGAAGCAAACCAAATCGAACTGAATCGTTTAGTTAAATAGAAAAAAAAATTCACGCAATTGTTTTGTGTTTTTTTTTTTATTTTTTTCCATTAATCTTCATGGATTTTATCAATTTTTTCATATCTCATTCTTCTTTATCTTATTTCTGTATCAATTATTAAGATTAAGTTAAGTGAATTTTATCTGAAATTTTATATTTAAATAGTTTCCTTTTCAAAATTATCCTTTTATTATATGTTTTCAAATTAAGAATCCAATCTAGGTACTTTTTATGTGTCTCCAATCTCTTTTCTAGTCTTTGGTATATCTTTTTTGTCTTCTTCATATTGCTTTTAGATAAGTGACTCTACTTCTCTCTTATCATTGTTGTTCGTTGAAACAAAGTCTTTTATCCATGTCTAATCAAGTTGGATTTGTTAATATCTTGTGCTACTTTTTGTTAAGCATCGTTAGATATAATAAATATATGAAAAATTAATTGAAAACATATGAAAGTTTAATGAGAAAGAAAATATATTATCGAAAATAATAATATTTAATGAAAATTTGACATAAACAGTTTAAACTGTGGATCGAACTAATTTGAATTAAGTTTGAAAATTTTACAAACTAAATTGTTCAATTCGATTTAAAAAAAAAAAAAACCTAAACCATTACATTAGGTTCAATTCGATAAAAGAGAATGAATCATACCAAACCAAATCGAACCACACCTACCCCTACTACCAACCACCCCATACAAAACTGTGGGTCATGACTTACTTTAAAAATGTAGGTCTCACTGGTAGTCATAGGTGGCTACGGATCCTTAATACGTTGCCACCCCATTGGCTTGATCATATTGACTAAACTAATAGTATGAATTGTAATTAACTAGGATATAAATAGTAATAATTAAATCTTTAATTGAGTAAATAATTAAACAAGTCAAAACTTCAAATGTATAATTAAAAAAAATAGAAAACTTGAAGTGTAAATAATCATAATGTCCCATAAAATAATTGTTTTTCCCTCACTACATGTCTACATAACATAGGATACTTGTGTTAGGGAATTTCTTGTGTTAAGTCACGTACAGATGACTTCATTCATATGAAGTTACTAGTATATACATAAAAACCTTGGTATAACATGTAGATTTTAGTTAAAATTACTATTACCAAAATCTACACATTGTACTAAAATATGTATATTTGTGCATATTTTGGTAATAGAAATATGAATCGGAATCTGCATGTTGTACCAAAACGTGTATGTATATATCACATTATACTGCGATTGTATATGAAGTCACTATACAGAGCTTAACACAATTAATTCCCACTTGTATTGTGGCTGCAAAGAAGGTTAGGTGCAACAATACATAAAAAAACTCTAAAAATGCTATTGCTTGTCTAAACTAAAGAAAAATGCATTTATTTTCCTAAGTTGTGAATAAAATATGTTAGCAAACTGTTATCAATTTTACAACTAGATCAACAATTTTGATGATATAATTGCAATTCATCTCAAATTTTATGTTGTCTACTAAAATTCAAGTTTAATTTGAAAATATTCAGATCACACTATAATCTGCACATGGAGAACATTGCTGTCAATAATCGAGTGTTACCAATTGACCCAACAGTATTCACAACATCAAACAACCAAGGAACTATCGTGGATTCAGGGACAACCTTAGCCTATCTCATGGAAGGTGCTTTTAATCCTCTTGTTAATGCTGTAAGCGTTTATTTTTACATATAGGACATTGAATAAAATGAGGTTCATAACATTTAATCGGATAAACCTTCTATGACTCTTTTTCATTTTGAATTTGATATTTTCATAGATTACTACAATGGTTACAACTTCTACTGCTCCAACGATTTCGAACGGCAGGCAATGTTATTTGGTCAATAGTAGGTTTGTCTCTTTAACTTCATTCTGTCGTTTGTTCTTTAAAGCATAATGTTTCTGAGTGACAAGTTCGGTATTTTACTATATTGAATAATGGTGATACCTATTGTTTCTTACATGCAAGGCATATGTATACAGTTCCTTCTTCTGTTTTGTGTTCTTGGTCATGTTTCCACCATTACATCCTTTTTAATTAGGAAAATTTATGAGATGATAAACTTTTGGAATCAAGTTTAACTAAAGGATCCAACTTTTAAGTAGTTAAAATAGAAAGCGGATGTTATGATAAGTGATTCAAATGGATGATTAAAATTAGAAAAGTTATAAAATAATTAAGATTTATGCTCTTTTAAACCACTTATCATTTTATTGATTATCTATTTTAATCACTTAAAAATTTCATCTTTTATTTAAACTTGAGCTCAAACATTAATTATTTTATGTGTTTTGTTCTCTATTTTAATTAAAGAAGCAAAGACTGTTCAATTAATAATTACACCTAATATAGAATGTAAATAATAAAAATAAAATAGATAAAACATGTAAGAGACGTAATAGATATAGTTCTTACCATGATTATTATACATAGCATATCTAATGTTATATAATGATAAAATTCAAGTAAATACATGTAATTACTTGACAATACAATGCACACAGATGAAGGTTAAACTTAGACTATATCAGATGACCTTTAAGTAGTTCCTCTTAAGGGTTAAGTTAAAAGTATATTGTATTGTTGTACATTTAAAATTGTTGGAACTTTTTAATCATTTATGCATTTTTCCATTTGAGTTTGAATGCTTGAAAACGTAAAATGTAAATTTCAAATCTAATTCATAATCTTTTACAATATACTTTGCAAGTGTTACACATAACATCTATATGAAAGTAGAAATAAATAATAAAAAAGGGTTTAGGACATAATTGATATTTCTATAAGATTGAGGAATTGAGAAGTAAATAATGGTTGTCTTCTTTATTTATTTCAGTTTATCTAAGATTTTTCCAACAGTTACTATAAAGTTTACTGGTGGTGTATCAATGTTACTAAAGCCAGAGGAATACCTCCTACATGTTGGTTTCATTGTAAGTGCTCTTACATCTAAATGGGTTATTTTTTTGGTGTAAATGCCAATCATGTCCTAGTATATGTTTCTTGGTAACTCATGATTACAGAAGAGTTTTGCTCTTTGGTGCATCGGTTTTGAGAGCATTCAACAAGGGCTAACCATCTTAGGAGGTAAAATCTATATTTGAGATCTTACATATTATTTACTACTATTCTCCAAGTAAGCAATCAATCCTTTTATTTTTTAAAAGAGAAAATATGAAGTTTAATTATCTAATACTTAATGTAAAATTATTAAATAATACATGATGAAATAGAATATGATTATAAGATGATATTAGTTTTGTAAAAGAAAAGAAAAATAAAAAAAATAAGACACAAGCCTCCCTACTAACTTTACAACTACATTAAAAAATTGTAAATTATGTAAAGTATCTGGTATAAGGTTAAAATAAACATATAAACTATAATCCAAGTTCCATGTCATCCATAAGAAACTTTGAAAAATTTCCTTTTTCATTTCTTCCGCCTCTCTTGTTTCATTTCTATATTTTAATTTTTCATCACTCTTATCTCATTTTATCCCTATTACTAATCTCACATTTGTTCTTATATTTTTCATCGAATGTAACTTATTATAATAGATTTTGTGTTGTATATTTTGAGCAAATAGGCTAAACATTCGAATATAATGTAAGTCTTGCATAAGTAAAGGGTATGCCTTCTTCATGATGACCTATTTTGTCACATCTGTTTTATGATGTCATTTTTGCTTAAGATGTTACATAAGGTAGATTTTTTAATATCACTTCTTTAAATTCATGGAGAGCATGCCTTCATGTACTTTGAATGAATAAGATGTTGTAGAAATATTGACTGTTTCAGGTTTAGAAAATTTACCTTAGAATTTTAATATTATAAAAATGTGATGAAAAAATTTACAGGTTTCACAATTTATCCTATACTATATAGGTTCTAAAAGGTACATATTCTAAGGTAGTTCTATGGTCTTATAGAGTAAGTTTTAATTTGAAAATTTAAGAACCTATACCAAAATGATGGGTTATGATTAAATCCTTATACCATATTCACCATGTAGCCACTCATTCTTGAATAGTACTTTATTAAAATTATAATATGTAAAAACTGAATAAAATCTTTATACGTTGAGGTATTGTCCGCTTTGGAATGATGTGCCTCATTATTTTGTCCTTGGTGCCAATTGCTTCTAAGAGGTTACCCATTTTAGGAGTACTCCTTATTAAGTTCACTTAATCTTGAAATTCTAATGAATGTTAGGCTATTACATGAAAAGGTACCACAATGATTAGAATTCTATCACTTTTTTATTGAAATTACCCCTACCCCTTTGTTATGACAAAAAAAAAAAAAAAAAAAAAAAGAGAATTACTAAGAATCCTAATAGATACAGAGATTTTGTATTGAATCAATAGATTATACATAGCAAATTAGCAGTTGTAATGAACAGTAGATTGTACACAACAGTTAGTTAATGTAACAAATTTGAAACAAATCTAATTAACGAACAAGGAATAGTTATAGATTTGTACATAATAAAAGGAAAAGAAAGAGTAATGAGAAGGACATCCCTAATTACAAACTAAAAGAAGTGCCTCACTTTTATAGGAGTCCTAATCCTCTCAAAGAGATCACTGCCAAATACCTATCAATAGAAAATATTAAGTGTTAGCATTATTCTCATTAGAAAGTAAGATTAGAGATAAAAAACACGAAAAAGAGTTAGGGTTTCAATACTTATATGAAATAAACTCATGAAAGTGAAAAGTGAGACGAGGCATTAGGGTTTTTGATTGTTTGATAATTGGGTTGGGCCTTCACAACATTGAAGGCTAACAATCTAGTGCTCTCATCATGACGAGCTTAACAAGAGCTTCAGTCTTAGATGAAAAGAGTTATTCTTTACAAAATAATCAACAAAAATTACAGCAAGATGTGCAACATAAATTTAACCTTTTAGATCAATAATTATCATAGTTATAGAATATGTTGAATGATAAACAAAAGAATCAAAGTACTGGTGTTTCAATCAATGATTCTCCTGGTACATCATCACATTCTTAAGTTAATATGTCTTAAGCAGACACTATATTAAGAGAATCAAGTTAGAAATACCAAAATTTAATGGTGTAGATTCAGAGGGATGGATCTTCAAAAAGAATCAGGTTTCTATTTTCATTAGAAACCTGATGAGCAGTGCATCATTATTACATCTTTTGCAATGGAGGATAGAGTTTTGAATTGGTACCAATAGATGCATTGTAATAGCAGTTGAGTTTTTGGAGTCATTTTACAATTGCATTGTAAACAAGATTTGGTTAATCAAAATTCTAGGATATCCAAGGATTATTAGCAAAAATTATACAGAAAGGATCCGTTACTAAGTATCAATCACATTTTGAAACATTATCAAATAGAGTTCGTGGACTTTCTGAAAGTTTTCGCACTAATTGTTTTGTATCAAGTTTGAAATCTTACTTAAAGAAAGATGTACAAATTACTTGTTCTTCATCCATTTTATGAGCAATATGGCTTGTTAAAATGTATGAAGCTAAACATTCAAATCAACAATTTATTCCAATAATCCATCTTTTTTTAGCAAATAAATTATCCTCATCCATTCAATTTTCAAGATCTTTTTCAGACAACAATAAGAACATTAAATCATCAAACACTTTGACAAATGACGGTCCTACTAAACCTACCTACCAATAAAAAGATGACTCATGAAAAAATGAATGCTATAAGGAAAAGAAGCTTATGTTAAAACTATTATGAGAAGTATCATAAGGATCATAAGTGTAAAGCTAAGTTTCTATTGCTTCTTCAAGAAGATGAAGAAGAATATTAGAAGAGCTAGGTTATGATAATATTGAGGATGATCTAATGGTGAAAGAAGAGGATTCAATAGCTATCAGCTACCATGCACTGTCAAGTAAGTCAATTTATCATACATTACAATGTAAAGGTAGTATTAAAGGGCATATTATTATAATTTTGGTAGATTTGGGCAGTACTCATAATTTTGTCCAAACTATACTAGTTAAATATTGAAACTCACTATTTTTCCATATCCTAAATTCTTAGTCATGATTGGTAATGGTCAAAAACTGAATTATGAAGCAGAATTGTGGATAGGAAACAATACAAGCAACCTATATAGTTTATTTAAAAATTTTGGGATCAATGATTAAACCAGGAACTTATCTAAAAGTAGAAATTCAATGAATAGAATTTATGAATACTTTTTATGTCCTTCCAATTCATGGGGCAAATGTGGTTTTAGAGTTTAGTGGTTACATGATTTAGGTCTTTTCACAATTAATTATGACAAGTTGACAATGAGATTTCGAAAGGAGGATACGGTTGTGTCATTACATAGTGTCAATGGGGATAATACTCAAGTTACTTATCATCAATTGAGAAAATTATTTGCTTAAGATGTTATTGTGTCTTGTTTTCATCCTAAGGCTTAGATGGTGTAAGTGAAATCAAAGAATACCACCTATAATACTATTCAAGAGGAAGTATTAGGCAGATTTTCTCAATTTATTCAAGGCACCATCATCCTTGTTTTCACTTCGAGAATTTCAACACCATGTTTATCTCAAAGAAACCATAAAGATATTCTCATTTTCAAACGTAAGAGATTGAAAAGCAAGTTCAAGAGATGTTATAATGAGATATTATTCAATATAGCACTAGTCCTTTCTCTTCACTTATACTATTAGTGAAGAAGAAGGATGAAAATTAGAGATTTTGTATTGATTATAGGGCCCTTAATAAAGTTACTAGTAAGAATAGATTTCCAATATCGATGATTGATGAGTTATTGGATGAATTGAAGGGTGCCTCTTTATTTTCAAAATTGGACTTAAGATTGGGTTATCACCAAATTCGAATGCATACACAAGATGTTAAGAACACTACTTTTAAAACATACGAGAGCTATTATGAATTCTTAATGATGCCATTTGGCTTAAGTAATGGTTGGCCACTTTTCAAGCTATCATGAATTAGATCTTTAAGACGTACTTTAGGAAATTCATCAACGTGTTTTTCGATGATATTTTAGTTTCTAGTATGACTTTCAAGTTATACGTTGCACATTTAACTTAAGTTTTACAAATATTAATTAACAACACTCTATCTTAAAAAGAGTAAAAGTGCTTCTGGGAAGGACACTATTGAGTACTCAGGCCACATTATTAGTCAAGGTAAAGTGCAAATAGAACTAAATAAAGTATAAACAGTGCAATAGTGGCTATTTCCTCAAAACATCAAATAGTTGAGAGCTTTTTTAGGACTGTTTGGATATTATAGAAAGTTTATTAAGGGATATGCTATGATAATAGCCCCTTTAACAAACATACTACAACATAACCACCTTGTATGAACAAATGAAGAAAGGAATTTTTTTCAAAGATTTAAGCATGCTTTGGTATCAGCCCCTATTCTTACTTTACTAGATTTTGGTATGCAATTTACTATTGAGATAGGTACTTTAGAGATAGGAGATGGAGCAAATCCACTGCAAGAAGGACACCCAATTTCTTACTTTAGTAAGAAACTTCCTAAATATATAACTAAAGCATTTACTTATGTATGGGAGTTGTATGCCATTGAGGAAATAGAAAAGAAATGGTATCAAGAGATCTCTCTTTATTATGAAGATAGATCACAAAAGTATTAAAGAGTTGTTGAACCAGGTTATTTTTACTCCAAAATAACACAAGTAATTGACTAAACTCTTGGGATATGATTACAACATTATGTACACGTTAGGACAAGTAAACATTGTTGTAGATTCATTATCTCAACAACATGATGCCTTACTTACAGCTTTATCTATGCCATTTCAATATAGTGGAGCAACTTAAAGCTAAGTATTATAGGTACCTACTTTTCAAAAGGTTATATAAGATATGTTAGATGGTAAGGAATTGAAGTGGCCATTATGTTGGCAAAATGATCTACTTTATTTCCAATATAGATTATTCTTAGTGCCCACTTCTTAATTAATTCCTTGACTGTTAAATGAGTATCCATGTACACCAACAACCGGTTGCTTTGGGGTATTGAAAACTTATAAGAAGTTAGTATTCAATTTTTACTAGAAAGGGATGAAACATGGTGTGGAAGTATTTGTTAGAGGATTAACTACTTGTTAACAATTTAAGTACCTTACTAAACATCTAACTGGTCTATTACATCCACTACCTATCCTAGAACAAGTATAAGAAGACATTTCCATGGATTTTATTACTTGTTTACCAAAAATTTCATAGATATATTGTCATCTTAGTAATAATGGATCACCTCTTTAAATAATATCATTTAGAGGCATTAGAGACACAATTCATAGTTACTAAGGTTGCCTACTTATTTTTGAATATTATGGTTAGGCATCAGAGGTTTCCTTAATCAATAGTATCTGATAGGGATAATATTTTTTATTAGTAGATTCTGGAGAGAGTTGCTCACTTTGAGTGACACTAACATTTCTATGAGTAGTGCTTATCATCCTTAAAGTAA
Organism: Lumnitzera littorea; assembly: GCA_024138015.1. Taxonomy (NCBI): domain Eukaryota; kingdom Viridiplantae; phylum Streptophyta; class Magnoliopsida; order Myrtales; family Combretaceae; genus Lumnitzera; species Lumnitzera littorea. Next base: position 28,924,662 of record JAMXBB010000002.1, read on the forward strand.
GGGGCAAACTAAGGTACTTAATAGAGTAATACAGCAATACTTGAGAAGATTTGTTATGGAGTAACCTAGAGAGCAAGCTAAATATTTGTTATGGGCAGAGTTAACATATAATACTTCCTGTCATCAAGGTATTGGTTGCACCCTATTTGAGGCGCTCTATGGTAGAAAGCTAGCCACTCTCGTTCGTTACTTAAGAGGAGATTCAATATTACCTGCAGTTGATAATGATTTAACTTCAAGACAAAACACTTTAAAGGTGCTTTAGATAAATTTAGAAAAGGTCTAATAAACCATGAAAAAATATGCTGACATAATAACATCTTTTGCAGAGTTTGAGGTTAGGGATTTGGTTTTTGTTTTTAGTTAAAACCTTATAAACAGGTGCTCTCTCACAATAAGGTCATCATAAACTCTCCAAACGTTATTATAGGCCTTTTCTTATTACTAGATGAGTAGGAGACTATGCATATGAGCTTTAGCTTCTAGCACATATATGAAATCATAATGTTTTTCGTGTCTTACTACTTAAACTAACTCATGGTTCTTATATTCCTTCATTGAATTTACCACCAGATGCACTATATAGTCACCTGTTGATTACACCTCTAACTATTTTAGATATTAAGGAGATTATGCAACATGGATTAAGATACCTCAAGTTTTAGTTCAATGGTAGGGTATAGCATCAAAAGATGCTTCTTCGGAAGATAATGAGAAATTTCGGAAAATTACGAGACATTTAAGTAGCTTTATTCAAATCATGACTTTGCAAATAAGGTCATTTTTCAAGAGACAATGGATAATGTTATGATTAAAAATAAGAGAATTGCCAATAATCCTAGTAGATTTGAAGATTTTATATTGAATCAATAGATCGTACATAGTAGATTAGCAATTGTAATGAACAGTAGATTGCACATGATGATTAGTGAATGTAACAGATCTAACTAACAAACAGGAAATAGTTACAAATTTGTATACAATAAAGGAAAAGAAAGAGTAATGAGAAGAACATCCCTGATTACGAATTAAAAGAAGTGCCTCGCTTTTGTAAGAGTCTTGGTCCACTAAAAGAGACCACTACAAAATACCTATCAACAAAAAAGATCAAGCATTAGCATTGTTCTCAATAGAAAGTAAGATTAGAGAGAAAAAAAAAAAGAGAGACAAAGAGAGAGTCAAGGTTTTAATACTCGTTTGAAGAAGACTCGAGAGAATGAAAAGTGAGAGGATATGTTAAGGCTTTTGAGTGTTTGATAATTAGGCTAGGCCTTCGCAACATTAAGGGCTAACAACCACCTACCCCTAATAGATATTACTTATAATATCTCAATCTAATCTCCATGCACCGAGGTATTCCCTATAGTGGCATGATATGCCTTTTTCTTAGTACTGGCTACTTTGCAGCTTCATAAGAGTACACCCAATTCAAGAATGCTCACATTGAGCATTCTTAATATTGGAGTTTCGATAAACTTCAAACCGTCACACTAAAAAACATCTCGATATTATAATATTGTCACCTTTTGTATTACATAATGATGTACGATGAATATAAATAATATATAATGTAGCAATACCATAATACTTTAATTATATCATAGTCGATTTTATTCCACAACATACTTTCAGACTACTATAGTATCTTCTTAAGAAATACGAACTTCTGTAGCTGAGTTATTTATAACGAAAGCATTTCAACCAGATACATAAGAGTTCCTCTATGTTTACAATGAAATTAATTGCCGTACCATTTTTCTTTTCTTGGTAAGTTTTTATTATTATTTTATTATATTATACAATAAAATATATTTAATAAGACAATTTATTATATTAATTATTATGAACTAATTAGAGTTAAAACTTTTCTACACACATGTATAAAAAGTGTCAAAAGTTGAAAACATGAGTACTTAAAGTGAATTTTGCCCTATATATGAGTGATGGCAGTATAATATCTAATTTATATCTAAACTTACTTAATTATTATCTTTCATGTGATTTTAGATAAATGTATTAGAATTTCTTTGTGATTTTACTCATCACATTTGTTCCAATATTTAAGTCATCTACAATTTAAGTAAGTAATCTACTGTAACAACAAATAGGGTTGCTCAACAAAATCCATCAAAACCAGGACCATGTATGATCCTACATAGTTAGGTAAGTCTTAATGTTAATATCAAATATTTTATAGGATGAGTTTCAACTTTAAATTTCTAAACCCTAATCTTGTTGATAGTGATACAACTTCATAATTACTTCTAATAGTAGTGAATAAGTAAGCCTCTCATCAAGTAGGGTAGTAATTTTCTAAAATCTAATCCGATAAGGTAGGGAAGGTACGAATGAATATACATTCTATGGTATACATGATACAGCTTCTAAGGTACCTTGCACTTATCTTATAAATTTGTTAATTAGTATAATATATATTAAAGAACGACATCACAAACTTTTTATTAATACAAACTCTATGCTATATAAGGTGTTGTTTATTCTTTATATGTGTTCTTGCCCTTTTACAATTTATTCTTCATTCTTTTTATTAATCACAAGAATACATATTGAGATTACTTCGATGACTAAGGTAACTATTCACAAGGATACATATGATATATACGACTACACATAATACAATTGCTAAAAAGAGAACATCAAGAGCTTAAAAGTAAAGATATCAAATGTGAAGAAATAACTTATAAAGATGTGTTTTAGTGTTTAGTATCACATAATAAAATAATGAAGATGGAAACGCTACTTTTTTCATACTATAGGTTTTGTTAAAGGTTTCATAGATTGTTCCATAGGTTTTCCAAATGAAAAATTCGTGATATCTCATACGGATTATTTTTTTAATGTTACATAAATGTGATATTTATATGAAGATACAAAAAATTTACATGTTTAGTAAAGTATCTTATATTCCATAAGTTTTACATGGTGGAGGTTCTAGGGTGATTCTAATAAGCTATACGATAGGTTTTTAGTTTAAAATTTGGGAATCGGTTCTTTATAAGATAGAGTATAAGTAAGGTCTTATACCTTATCTATCCTATATCCACCCATCCTATATTCACTCATCCTAAACCTTAGAACCACTTTAGCACTTATATATATCTATAAATTATAGGTTTTAGGATTTACCCATTGTATACATTGCTACACATGTATATTATAATCACTATACAACATTTACAAGAAAATATAGTTAATAAATATCTAAGTAACTTGTTACATCATATAACTTAGTTAATAGTCATAGTAGCTTAGCTAAGTAAACAAAACCTTATAATGGTATCATATAGTAAATAAATTCAAATGTTTTAATTTATTTTTAGATAACATTAAACTTATACTTGAAATTTGTTACTTTTGAATACAAACAATTATGGTATTAAGGAACTTTTGTACTAAAATACATGTAATGATAACTTTATATCATGAACATGAGTTTTAAAAAGTCACAATATTTCTTAGAGCGGCCTTACATTATGTCAATTTTAAAGGGCATACGATACAATTTTTGAGGATACTTCCAAAATATAATGAAACAGGTTATATTTCTAAATTTTGGAAACAATTGTGCTTATAGCCTTAGGTCTTTTGCTTTATCCATATGAATTCCCTTTATATGGAATACTTAAATTATTCATGTGAACTATAACAAACTTAATTGAATTTTGTACATCAATATAAAAACATTAAATAACTACTTAATCAAAGCACAGATAACTTGATTGAATTTCAATAGAAACACCAAGAACTTTTAATATACTTTTTCCATCATAAATTAAAAAATCTTCACATGATGCTACTTTAATTCTTATTAAGTCTTCGTTTTGCAGATCTCTTCTTGAAAGATAAAATCATAGTGTATGATCTAGTAGAAGATCAAATAGGATGGGCCAATTATGATTGTAAGTTTCATTTGTAATGGGTCTATAATAAAATTCTCATTTTTTTTTGCATTAAATATACACAATAAATAACTTCTCTATGCTTTTTTTTCCCCTTTTGTCAGGTTCATTGCCTTTGAATGTTTCTACCACATATGGTAAAGATGAATTTATCAATTATGGGCAGCTGTTTGTGAATAGATCCTCTACTATGGATTTCAGTATGCTATTACTAATTATAATTGCTCAATGTATATATTTACATTTCTCTCCTAATTTTAACCATCTTCAATATATAATGTATATGATATAACCTAATTATTTACATTGGCTATAAATGATAATTTACTTCTTACAAAAAAGTAAAAATATAACATTATCGTCTTGAGTTCATCAACTTTCTTTCTTTATAGAATTTACCCTAAACTTTTGTTTGTTGTATTTAATCTTAGTTCTCCTTAATCTTTATATTTATGTTGAAAACATAAAGTTTGCTTAGAAGCATATTTCACAAAGTTGGATGAATGCCTTGACTAAACATGTCTACAGCCTAATATTTAGTCTCAACATGAACTTGAGTAGAAAGTTTTGCTATTACTTTCTCTCTTATGATTGACGTGACATTTTGGTAACATTTGCTTTATAATACAAAACATGGAGAATATAATAAAGTAACATAGTATAAGGAGAATAATACAATATAAGTTTCTTTTACTTTATTTAGTATGCTAAGTACATGATAAAATCTTCTTGTGTTGTATATTATTTGTCATATACAAGTATTACACTAATATATAGCAATTGGGGTATATTGCTTATGTCATTTTTTTCCAACTCCAACTTCTTCACCATTATCATGGTCACCGACATTGCCATTGTAACATTTCTACTATCACTACCACTAATTATAATACCACCACTATATTAACTCCTTACCATCAAAATAGTACCATTAAGATGATAAAGGTATGCACTATAGTAGCAACAATGATGATTGTATGGTTATTATGCAAAGGTAACAATGATTGACATGCCCTAAAGGAAAATAAAAGTAAAATAAAATATGAAATTGTATCATAGTGAAAGTTAATTAAACTCTTCCATATGAAGTTTGAAAAGAATCTTTCCTACTTACAAAACTAAATGTATTACCACTAACAACAAAGGACCTAAGTAAATATGTAATGTAGGTTAAGAATATATAGGCTTTTATTAAAAGAGTGTTTTCGTTCTTTACTAGTATAGAATTTTTTTTTTTATCCCTTTTCAGTTCTATCTCTTAACTTAATCAATTGTAGGTGCCCTTCTATTTGATAGAATGGTAGCTGACTTATGCATAGCCATTTTCCTTCTAAAGGTGAGAGTTAGTGTCCGAAGGGATAGAAAAAGCTCATTTAAACCAAATGCCATCTTTGTTATTAAATTAGAAAATTGACGATCATTGCTTATTATATGTAGTTTGATTGTAGTTTGTTTAAATAGAATATTACTTGGTTCTTAGGTTAATGAGCTTGAAGTTATTGTCTTTAACATATAAAAACTTAAAATTAATGTTTAGTACGTTTCAGATCACGACATCACTGCTTAGGCATGATGAATCTAAGACCCCCCTTGGATTCATCCTTCATTTGAGCTATTGTTAGGCTCTTTAAAATGAGATTATCACACCATAAGAATATTTTTGATGTTATATTTTACTATACACCACATTAAAGCTCAAGAATAATACTATTACTTATACAGACTTTGCTAGAGGGTACAATACATAATTGCTTCAAACTGCACCATTGGGCCATATAATTTTGGGTAGCATCTATAATAAACATATATATATAGATGATTATAAATAATACTTGATTTATAAAAAAAAAAGTCAAAGTAGAACGTGGATAATAGATAGTAGTAATCTATAATACATAAGTTAGAGTTAGAAATTATACCTAACATCACCCACATAGTTCAATAAATATTAAAGAACAAGATGAAAATAAAGTAACATTAAAGCATGCTCTTTTAAACTTTGCTACAACTTCTAGAAATCCCTTAATCACTTATAAGTGTTGTGAAACTCTACAAAAGCTGGTAATTAACTCACAATTGGTTAATTTGGAAACGGTTCGTAAAATTTAAGGCAATCATATAAATTATCCAATTGAGCTCAAATTTTATGAAGAAATTAATAATATTAGTAGAAATAATCCTATAAGTTTAGATTTAAGAAAATAAAATAATTAAATATCATATTTATAAAATAAGTTTTGATAATTAATAAATCATTAGAGATAAAATATATGCACTCTAAAAATGATAAAATAACTTAAATAATATTTAGGAGTATCTATTTGTACTATATATGTATTTACATATAAGTAAAAATACTTGAAATAAGTTAAAACACCTAATATATACTAAAATAACACTAAATTAATTAAGAAAAATTAAGAAAAATATAAGAATTATGTGGAAAATTCTTGATTTGAGGCGTAGCAAGCAAGAATTAACTTAAGAGAATAAACAAATCAAATTAAGACACATAATAAAGTAAAAAGTAAAAGAAACGGGACACTTGGCATGCAAAAAATTAAAGAAATGCCCAAACCACTCTATAAATTCAAACACACCCATCTAAAATTCATTTTGGTTAGTTAATGCTCAATAAAAAAAAAAAACATAGGGAGAGGTCAAAAGAAAATAGAGAGTAATTTTACAAAAATTACATAAAATTAGGTGCCAGTAGGGTTTAAAAAGAGAACTAAAGCCAAACCACCACTTGAGGAGCAACCAAGACCACCATCACATAGTGACCCCCATGCCTGGTTGGGTCAATAGCCATTGGGTGGCTAGAGGTAGCTACAAGTTGGTTTGTCCAGTAAGTCCAAACTTTGATTTGATTTTGTCAAATTTGCTAAAAATTTCAAATTTATGTGGAAAATTGTGAAAGTTGGTATTCTAGAATATTTTTGTATGTAAATTTAGGGAAAAATATTAATTTGATGAAATTATGTCCTGAAATATGCTGCCCTTTATAAATTACTAAACTCGAGCCGATTTTCACTTTTGTTTTCAATTACCTTGCTAATGTAGTTTTGAGCTCAAAATTTTTGTGTGTACTGTTTAGGGTATATGTTACTTGATATAAAGAGTTTTTCCTAAAAATTATTTTCTAAACTTTTGTTTAATTTTTAGGCTTAAAATCTTAATAAAAGGCAAAATTTCTAGGGTTATTTAGTAATTTATTGATAAATTGATGTAAATTCTAACTTAAGGTATATTTGAACATCTTGAAATATTAAAGGATGAGGAGAGACGATATTTGTGGTGTTGGAAAGGTGGGGTATGTATAATATGTGTATAATAGGTGATAATGAAGAATACGTGGAAATGGGAAATTAAGTGAATGAAAAATATTAGAATAAATTGATCATACTATGACATTAACAATAGAGTATAAATCTGGTTTGAAACATAAATTTAGAAAATTATGTTAAAAATGTAGGATATTCTCATATAGAGCAAAGAGCTAAATTAGGAGTAAAGTGTATAGGATGAACTAGAATAATGATTATGAGCTAAATAAGAGACTGGTATATTTAAAATATAGTTAGATGAAATTTACATAATGAATTAGGGGAAATTCCTAAGTTCACATACAAAAATTGTAACTAGTAGCGAAATTAGAACCTAATTCAAGAACTTATTGATAAACTAGTTTAGGATTAGCTTACTTATAAGCAATATAGAACCTGAACGACTAAGTAAAATTATAATGTTAAACTAAAAATAATGATATAAAGCTTATATGTAATAAGAGTATAAATACTAAAATAATATTTATATTATAGGAGTGAACAACAATAATACGACCCACATCAAGCTTAAGTGAGCAAGTCAGAGACTTCAAATAAGTTTGATATCAATATATAACTGTATTTTGGAGTATTATTTAACAGTATTTAGAGGCTTAAGATTATACTCGATTATGTTTGTTAAGTAGCTTGATTATGCACACACTTGGGTGTACGTATTTCAAGGTTTAGTTATACGATTTCTAGATTGATGCTTTAGACTATAATTTTTTGTTTTACGTGAAATGATTGAACACTTTAAATTGGATTTAATTAAATATATAATGCATTGCAACCCATTAGGAGAAACCTTTAAAATTCTCTAATCAAATATTGATGCTTTCGAAAGGAATAGTGTTGGAGCATAATAGTCCCTTCTTTATCTTTAGTCGAACTCAGTGATAGGAGAGGAGGTTGTAGAAGGATGAAGGTAGTCACAAGAGGAGGGGTATTTCATTGCATAAGCCTAGGTTTTGGTTGTGAGTTATTAAAACGTAAGCTAAACTTCTCAACCCAAATTAAAGCGGGTGTAATTTCTCTAATCTCACGACCAACCAAATAACGTCATACAATGGCATTTGTTTGTTACATTGCATTTAAATAACTAGCTAATAACCCCATTCATGCTTAATGTATAATCTTATGTCTTTGTCTCAATTTACCGAACGGTTGGTTGCTTACTTTCCTATAGATATTATTGTAGGTGCTAGCTAGAAAGTGGCAATATAACTATTAAGTAGCAATATAACTATCCTGAAGCTAATTACTACCTAATCTTGAGGAGTGAAGATATAAAACTAATGATCAATTACATTTTTGAGGTTTTAGTTCTTATTTTTTAATCTTCTAATATTAAATTATGTATTATTTAAGTAAGGTTAGCTTATTAAATCATGTAACATTACTTGAAATTTTGGAATCCTAGTATATGTTTTTCATACTTCCACATGTAAATGACATATTTAATTTGTAAATTGTTTCCTTTAAAGCGGGTTAGTCATGGACGTCTTATATAAATTAGGTCTAAGATAGCGGGTGTATAATTAACTTATATCCTAAATGGTTTATGATGGGAATCAAGCTACAGGACTCTTGACCTGCAGCCGAGCTCGAAGACTAAAGGGGCTGGCACGACGAATCCTTATGTTCTAACCAACCCCTACCGAGACCAAGTACTTCCTTGTTAAGTCACCTCTAATGCCGTGCTATATAATCGCCCACTATTTTATGGTATGCCGAGTTGATGATTGCTTTCTATTGCCGAATCAACTAATTACTCGGCATCTTCCTTACCAAGAAACCGAAAGAGAGAGATCGAACTGACTAGGCTATTACTACTCGAACAAACTCATCTGTTTGTACTTTTTGTCCACATTTCTTAACAACCTTACCAATGTAGCATCGCCTCTTGTACAATATTATGTATAGAATCTGTAGTGCCAATGATTGTTTTCTTTGTGTATTCATTTTTACCCTTTTGTATCATGTACACTACTTCTCTAGGAAATGTCCTTTTTGTCTTTTCCCTTTTGGGCAAGTTAGCCTAACTTACGAGTATAAATACCCTTGTACTTGTAGCTGTAAGAGAACATATTACGTTCAATACACTTAAATACTTTCTTCCTTACATAAATGCTACTTGTTTACTCTCGGCATCACTTTTATCCTTTCCCTTAAGCAAGGTTAGGTGGCGAATAACCTCATGAGACCAATTCGTACTTCATATCGAATTATGTCATGAGTCCTTGGAAGTTCCATTGGTGCATCATATCCTTTGGAGTTGTTCGTGGATTTTTGCTTACTATTTCATTAGTCATTTTTACCCCTTTCGTACCTTTCCTCATTAACCCATTTTGAGCTTTCTACAAGCTTGGACCCATCCAGCAACCGACCTTATCTGTTCTTGGTCACAGTTCGCATCATCTTGATATTAAGGTAGAGGTTTTGTGTGAGCTGTAGTTAGTACTTCTTAAATTCTGTTATACTCTATTTTGTGTGTGAGAAACAAAACAAGTTACTATGTTCATTTAACTACTGTGTTGTTAGCTGTTCACTTTCTAAAGTGTTTGTTTGAATTTGAATTTGTGAGGAAAAATGAAAGATCCAAGTATGAATTTTAATGTTGATGATAACAGTGAAGTTATCTACCATGGACGATAATCTCAAGGAACTCTTAAGAGTACTAATAAGAAACTTGATGAGGTAGCTAACCTCTCAGTTGATCTGACCCGAGTTATTCATGCCCTATCTTATTGACCTACTAAGACCATGCAAAACACTCTATAAGTGGTTCGACTTGTTAGAGGTCAGAACCTAGCTCAACCAGTTCGAGGTGGAGGAGCTAGTGGACGAGTAAGGCAAAGAATAGACCAGAGAGAGCTTGATGAGGAGGAAGAAGAGTATTTTGAAGAGGAGCATGTACAAGTCCCTAGAGCATCCGACCATATAAAGCTTCGAATTCCGAGTTTCAATGGATTAGGAATGCTAACGAGTATCTGGATTAAGAAGAGAAGGTGGAGCGTATATTTGATTACTATCAATATGAGGATTATGAGAAAGAGGACTGCTACTGTTGAATTCTCCAGATATGCTGCCATGTGATGGAAGAATTTTCAGGCTATGAGAAGAAGAGAGGGGTACCGAGAGATTAACACCTGGCCTGAGATGAAGAGAGTACTCAGAAATAGATTTGTGCTAGAAACCTATTTCCAAGATACTTTCACTCGGCTTTAGGAGTTGAAACAAAGAGGCCAAATTGTTGATGAATATGTTTTAGAATTCCAAATGCTTATGATTAAATGCGAAGTGGAGAACCACTAGCCCGAACAATCTCAAGATTTATTACTGGGCTGAGAGGAGACATCCAAGACATTGTAAAGCTCCAACGAGTCGACACAATGGATGAAGCTATTAGAATTACCCAACGAGTAGAGAGGCAAAGAAGGAATTGAGTAATGACTAGAATGCCGACTAGCCAACTTGGATAGGCAAGTTACCAGGCTCCGCCAAGTACCGAGCCAAGCAGAAAAGCCGAACTGAAGGTATAGCGCCAACCCGAACGTATGAGAAGGGGCAAGGGTCTGGCAGAAAGACCAGCTAGATCAAGTGTTTCAAGTGTCAAGGGTTTGGACATACGGCTACTTAGTACTCGAACCGAAGGACGATGGTCATTAAGGGAGACATTCTAAAGTTAGACGTAAAGAGTATGGATGAGGAACCCGAGGAGGAGGTTCCAATTGAGAATGAGAATGTTGAGAAAGAGTTGATTGAGGAAAACGTGTTTACCAAGGACTTAGACTAGCTACTTTTGGTTGTCTAACACACTATGAGTGTAGAACCCTCACGAGAGGAAGAGTAGAGAGAAAACTTGTTTCATATCACCTGCAAGGTAAATGATCAGTCGTGCGCCCTCATCATAGATAGTGGGAGTTACACTAATGTGGCGTTAACCGACGTCATTTCGAAACTGAGATTGTTGACTGTTGTACGCCCAAAGCCGTACAAGTTGCACTGATTAAGTGAAAAGGGAGCATTATACGTCACTTGGCAAATACTACTACCGATCACTATCGGCAATTACTCTGACCAGATTCTTTGTAACGTACTGCCCATGTACGCGTCCCATATGTTGTTAGGAAGACTGTGGCAATTTGATAGAAGAGTCATCTACGACGGTTATAGGAATACCTACATGCTTGAGAAAGATGATCGAAAGATCACGCTAAATATGATGCTGGCGAGAGAAGTTCACAAGTTACAGACGAAACTTGATTGCGAAAAAAGGCTTTGGTGATAAGTAGAGCCAAGCTCCAAGAGGCCATTAATGCCAATGAGCTAACCTCCTATTGGTCAGGTGATTACTAGAAATGAAGAAGCAGAGTGATTTACCCTAACAGGTGAAGGAATTGTTAGGTGAGTATGCCAACCTGTTCCCAAAACAGTTGCCAAAAGGGTTGCCCCCGACCCAAGGAATAGAGCACTACATTGACGTAGTACTTGGCGCTATATTACCGAACAAGCCAGCTTATCGGATGAACCCCGAGTAGGTTTCTAAGCTTCAAAGTCAAGTCAATAAGTTGTTGGAAAGAGGATACGTAAGAGAGAGTCTCAGCCCTTGTGCTGTGCCTGCACTTCTAGTGCTGAAGAAGGATAGAACATGGCAAATATGTGTTAATAGCCGAGCCGTGAATAAAATCATGATCAAATACAAGTATTCGATCCCGAGGCTAGAAGACATGGTAGATGAACTGAGTGGAGCCAAAATTTTCAGCAAGATTGATCTCAAGTTTAGCTACCATCAAATCTGCATGAAGCTGGGAGACGAGTGGAGACTGTGTTCAAGACTCGAAATGGACTTTATGAGTAGATGGTCATGCCCTTTGGCTTGTCGAATGCCCCGAGCACTTTCATGAGACTTATGAACCATGTGCCGAGACATCTCATTGGAAAGTGTGTCGTAATGTACTTCGACGACATCCTGATCTATAGTGCTGACATATTAAGTCACTGTGAATACATCGGAACAGTCCTAGATATCCTTTGTGTTGAAAGATTATTCGTCAATTTGAAGAAATGATGCTTCTACTAAGAGAAAGTGGTATTCTTAGGCTATGTAGTCAATGGAAGAGGCTTGCAAGTCGATGATGAGAAGATCCGAATAATTGTTGAGTGGTCAACCCCTATTACTTGTACTGACGTGAGAAGTTTCCATGGGTTGGCTTCGTTTTACCGAAGGCTCATCAAGAACTTTAGCACCCTCATTGCACTACTTACTGAATTAATGAAGAAAAACACTGACTTCCGTTTAGGAGAAAGGGAGGAGAAGAGTTTTGTTAAGATTAAGAAGAGGTTGACCTCCGCCTTAATGTTAATGATACCCAACTTTGATAAAATTTTTTAGCTAGAGTATGACGCGTCAGGCATTGGAATAAGCGTTATCCTGATGCAGGAAGGCCAATAAATTGCCTTCCACAATGAGAAGCTCCAAGGACCCCAATTAAATTACTTCGTGTATGACAAAGAGCTCTTAGCACTAATCGGTGCACTGTAAGTATGGCAACACTATCTATTGCCGAGAGAATTTATCATATCTATTGACCACGAGTTACTGCAGTACCTTCGAAGTCAAACCAAGCTATCTAAGCGGTAGGCGAAAAGGGTTGAATTCCTTAAGGGATTCAATTTTGTGACCAAGTATAAGTAAGGAAAGAGTAACATAGTTACAAATGCTCTTCTAAGGAGGTATGCGCTCTTATTAGAACTATAGACCAAGCCGTTTGGTTTTGCGAGTATCAAAGAACAGTACTCCGAAGAACCACACTTTGGACCAATAATTTTGCGATGCGTAAATGAGAAAACAGTAGACAAACATTACGTAGAGGATAGCTATCTATTCCAAGGAGGAAAACTGTGCATGCCGACTTGTTCCCTATGGGAATTATTAATTAGGGAAGCCCATAGTAGAGGACTCTCCAAATACTTTGGAGAGAGAAGGACTTGTGAACTATTGAATGGTCGATTCTTTTGGTTGAGAATGCGAAGAGATGTGTACCGAGTGGTCGAAAGTTGTACAAAAAGGCCAAGTGCAGAGCCGAACAAGGGAAAGTGATGCCCTTATCTATTCCGACGAGGCCGTGAATTGAACTAAGCATGGACTTTGTTCTCGAACTGCTGAGAATTGCTCAAGGAAAAGATTCTGTAATGGTTGTTGTAGATTAATTCGGTAAGATAGCATACTTCGTACCCTATACCAAAACTAACGATGCTTTGGCTATTGCTTCTCTTTTCTTACAAGAGATTATGCGAATACACGACATGCCGAGAAGTGTAATCTTCGACAGAGACCTGAAGTTCTTAAGCTATTTTTGGAGAACCCTGTGGCATCAGTTAGGAACCAAATTACTCTTTAGTACCTCCTGTCACCCTTAAACTAACGGCCAAATAGAGGTGGTTAATTGTACTTTGGGTTCACTACTCCGACCTACAGTAAGCAAGAACTTGGTTGATTAGGATGTTTGCCTGCCAGTGGTCGAGTTTACTTATAACCGAACCATACATGACACCATTAAGTAACCCCCTTTAAAGTGGTTTATAGATTCAATTCTGAGTTGCCCCTTGATTATGCCCCTATACCCGCATCCGTACAAGAGGACTCTGACACTTCGACTAGAGCATAATCTCTTCAACACATCTATAACAAGGTCACTCGAAACATCGACTAAGCTGCAAGAAGAATGTGAAAAAAGACTAAGGGTAGGTCAGCTAAACAATTTCAGTCGGGAGACTTGGTATGGCTACATCTCAGCAAGGGACACTTCTCGAATAAAAGGAAGAACAAATTATCTGCAATAGTGGAAAGACCTTTCAGAATCCTCCAGAAAATCAGCGACAATGCCTATAAGTTGGAATTGCTTAAAGACTATGGGGTTTTGGACGCTTTCAATATTGCCAACCTTAATCCATATTACCTTAATGGAGAACTAAGCGAACATCATTCAGATTTGATCCCAAATCCAAAACAACCTGGAGGGAATAATGGGAATCAAGCTACGGGGTTCTTAACCCGTAGTCGAGCTTGAGGACTAAATGGGTTGGCATGACAAATCCTTATGTTCTAACTAACCCTTACCGAGGCTAAGTATTTCCTTGCTGAGTTACCTTTAATGCCGTTCTGTATGACCACCTACTATTTTGTGGTATGCCGAGTTGACGATTGCTCTCTATTGCCGAATCGACTAATTACTCGGCATCTTCCTTGCCAAGAAACCGAGAGAGAGAGAGATCGAACTAACTAGGCTATCCCTACTCGAACAAACCCATCTGTCCGTACTTTTTGTCCACATCTCTTAATAACCTTACTAATGCAGTATCGCCTCTTGTACAATATTATGTGTAGAATCTGTAGTGCCAATGATTGTTTCCTTTGTGTATTTATTTTTACCCTTTTGTATCATGTACATTGCTTCTCTAGGAAATGTCCTTTTTGTCTTTTCCCTTTTGGGCAAATTACCCTAACTTACGAGTAAAAATACCCTTGTACTTATAGCTATAAAAGAACAGATTACGTTCAATACACTTGAATACTTTCTTTCTTGCGTAAACACTGCTTGTTTACTCTCGGCATCACTCTTATCCTTTTTCTTAAGCAAGGTTAGATGGCGAGTAACCTCATTGGACCAATTCGTGCTTCATATCGAATTATGCCCTAAGTCTTCAGAAGTTCTTTTGGTGCATCATATCCTTGGAGCTATTTGTGGGTTTTTGCTTACTATTTCATTAGTCATTTTTACCTCTTTCGTACCTTTCTCCATTTACCCATTTTGAGCTTTCTACAAGCTTGGACCCATCCAGCAACCGACCTTATTTGTTCTTGGTCACAATTTGCATCAGTTTACATAAAAAAACCGTTACAACTCTACCGTTTCAAGGCATAACAATTGTATAGAACTAGAACACTTTAATGAAGACCCTACAAAATAGAAAACCTATAGAGGTATAAGTCGCAACTTACTTAGTGAGATATTTCTCATAGTACTAATGCAAACTAGTTCGTGTAAGTTATCAAACATCAACACACAATATATGAACACCTATATTAATACAACAATAGATATTTATCTTATATTGTAGGATTTAAGCCCTTCAATATCGTAGTTGGGATATAAGTACCAATACATGAACTCTAAGTTCCAATCACTTTAAGGATTGCCCTTAGCCCTCAAATTAGTTGTTAGATTTACAATATATATATATATAATATCACATACTTGAAAACTTAGCTTAGCTTTTTAAAACTTAACATCTTAAAATGCATATATGCTTGTGAAATGTGGATGTAGGAAGCATATGTAGTCTCTACACCACTAAATGGCGAATCTCTAAATCGAATCTTGATCAAAAGACGGTATTTTCTTGTACCACGTAGTTCTAAAAGGTTGAGATGAGATTTCAAACAAAGAATCACCTTCGTATGCACTTTCTTCAAAACTACAGAATGTCAACAACTTTCTTTCTATAATCATCTAATGCATGTTTAGATTTAGTTTTAAATAAAATAATTCTTATATTTGCTATGAGGCAATCAATCAAACAAGGCAGATACTAAAGAAATATGTAATAGGATGCGATAATCAATGATAAGCCAACTAAATCCCCTTTTTCATATATTTAAAATATTTTTCCACATAGTATATCAACTAATATCAAGCATAAGCCATTCTTATATTAATGGGAATCTAACTATTGGACCTTTAACCTACAGCCGAGCTTGAGGCCTTGAAGGACTAATAAGGCAAATTTTCTTACTCTAGCCGACTCCTACCAAAGCCAAGCTGATTTTTGCTACCAACCAAATCCCAATGCTGAGTCAAATGACTTCATGTCTCTCGGAAGTCATGTGCTGACTGGTCGAGTACTCTGTTGACAGCCTAATCCTTCACATACAACTACTCAGCCATAGTCGAGCCGACTTCCCGATTAGCAACATTAGTGTCAAGAAGCTAAGAGCTCAACACATATTTGCAACCACTACTTTGATGAGTCCATGTTTGCTTAGCAGCCTTGCTTGGCTTTCCATCATGAATGTACTATTTTGGCTGTTTCCATTAGGAATGCCTCCAATATGTTGCTGCCATGTATCCTAGATTGGCTTAAAGGAATGTACTGCACCTATCATTAATTTAATAGAATTTTTGTTTGTGCCTTTTATATTCCTTTGTACATTACTTCTTTTAAACACTACCTTTTTTGTCTTTTCCATTTTAGGTAAGTTGCCCTAGTTTCTTAGGTATAAATACTCATTGTATGTGTAGCCGCATTATGATCAATCATCATCAATAGACTGAATTTTCCCCTTATGAACATTGCTTTTATTAGCTTGTTTATCCTTTTTACTTTTATCTTAATCCTCGAGTAAGGTTAGGTGGCGAGTAACCCCATCAAACCTTCTTGTATATCATATCGAGTGGTGCCGTAAGTTATTGAAAGTTCCTTGGTAAGTTATATCTTCAAAACAGTTCGTGGGTTTGCTTATTTTACCTTTTTTTTTTTTTTTTTTTTGCACAATTCCATTACTTTCTTCAAGCTTTCAGCAAGCTTGGACCTATCCCTATGACCGGCCTTATTTGTCCTTAGTTTCAATCCGTATCATCTTAATATCAAAGCGAAGGTTTCATTTAGGTAAGTTGTATGCGTTTTTGTGAAGTAGTGTTGTTGTAGTAGTGCATCGAAATTGTGAAGAGATTCATTGAAGTGTTTAAGTAAGTAAAAGAGTGAAATGGTTTGCTTTCGTGTATACCCTATTTTGCCTTGTTTTGAACATACGAAAACGGAGCAAGTTTATGTGTAGTAGTTTATTCATTAGTGTAGTTACTGTATTTGCAAGTTAATTGAACATCTGTGTAGAAATCGTACGTGTTGTTTAGTTTAGAGAAATAGTGTTAATTTTATCTCAAAATTCTAAGTTTGAAACCAAATTTGTCAAAGAAATGACAAATCTAAGTATCAATACTAGCATTGGAGATGACAATAGTAGTGTTGTCCACCATGGTCGATAATCCCAAGGTAGCCTTAGAAGTACAGATGAGAAACTAGATGAGGTAGCTAACCTTTTTGTTGATCTAATTAGAGTTGTTCATGCAGTGGCCTATCGACTTGCTGAGGTTGTAGAGAACACTCCATAAGCTGCCCGACCTATTAAGGGTCAGAACCTAGCTCAACAAGTTTAAGGCGAAGGAATATGAGGATGAATGAGAAGAAGGATTGATTTGGTTAATATGGATGATAATGAAAAAGAAGAGTATGAAGAAGAAGAAGAGCGAGTTAGAGTACTTTGAGTTGCTGACCATGTGAAGCTTTAGATTTCAAACTTCAATAGTTTTGGGAGTATAGATGATTATTTGGATTAGGAGGAGAAGGTTGAGTGGGTTTTTTATTATTTCCAATATAAGAACTGAGAGAAGATAAGGATTGTTGCTGTCAAGTTCTCAGGATATGTCACTATGTAGTGAAAGAACTTCCAAATCATGAGAAGATGAGAAGGATACAAAGAAGTAAGTACTTGGCCTAAGATGGGGAGGATACTCAAAAACAGATTTGTGTTGGATACATATTGGCAAGACACTTTTGCTCGACTTCAAGAGCTAAAACAAGGAGGCTAAACTGTTGACGAGTATGTTTAGGAGTTCTAAATACTCATGATTCGCTGTGAAGTAAAAGAGCCATAAGCCCGAACAATGTCTAAATTCCTTAATGGATTAAGAAGTCATATCCAAGACATTATGGAACTTCAGCAATTTATCACATTGGATGAGGCTATAAAAATAGCCTAACGGGTGGAGAGAGAGAGGAGCTAGATTTCGACTCGACCCTTGACAAGCTGACTTGGTCAATCAAGCCAGCCTGTTTAGGGAAGTTATTGAGCTTAACTAGGAATCGAGCTGACCAGACAAGCAGATGTTGGGACTAAATAGAAGGGCCAACTTGATGGTGACATGCTGACCTATATGTATGAGAAGGGGCAAGGATTTAGGAGGAAAATGAGTTAAATCAAGTGCTTCAAATGTAGGGGTTTAAACACATGGTTGCTTAGTGTTCGAATCAACAAACTATGGTCACTAAAGGAGATGTCTCAAAGCTTGAAATAGATAGTATTGATGAGAAACTTGAGGAAGAGGTCATTTATGAGAAGGGAACCACTCAAGAGAATGAACTGGTCAAAGAAGATGTGTTTGCTGAGGACTTAGATAAGTTGACTCTTGTTGTCTAATGTGCAATGAGTTTGTCATCTATACTAATTATGAGTCTTTGAGGTACCTCAAAAGTTATACCAAACTATTGAACTGACAAGCGGGGTGGGTTAAATTCCTCAAAGGATTCAACTTTGTAATAAAGTACAAACAAGACAAAAATAATATTGTTGCCGATGCTCTATCAAGAAGACATGTTCTCCTAACTGAACTGTAGACCAAATTGTTGGGGTTTGCGAGCATCAAAGAATAATACCTTAAAGACCTACACTTTGGACTTATACTTAGGCGTTGTGTTGATGGAAGAATAGCAGATGAATACCATGTGGAGGAAGGTTATCTGTTCTGAGGTGGAAGGTTATGTGTACTGACCTGTTTAATAAGGGATTTGCTTATTAGGGAAGCTTATAGTGGAGGGCTCTTCAGACATATTAGGTAGAGGAGAACATATGAGCCATTGAGTGGAAGATCCTTTTGGTTGAGAATGAGGTAAGACGTACTCCAAATTGTTGAGGGATGTGTTGTTTACAAGAGGGCCAAATGTTAAACTAAACAAGAGAAAGCAATGCCTTTGCTTGTCTCGACTAGACCCAAGATTGATTTGAGTATAGACTTTGTCTTCAAATTACTAAGAATTGCCCAAGGCAAAGACTTTGTGATAGTTGTTGTGGATAAGTTCGGTAAGATGGCACACTTTGTACTCTACTCTATTACTAACTATGCTTCAGCTATTGCTTCTCTCTTTTTGTAGGAAGTTGTTTGGTTACATGGGGTATCAAGAAGTGTGGTATTAGACAAAGATCTAAAGTTCTTAAGTCATTTTTGGAGGACTTTATGGCATTAGATGGGTACTGAATTGCTTTTCAGCACTTCCTATTATCCCTAAATTGATAACTAAACAGAAGTAGTTAATCACATTTTAAGATCATTACTTCGAGCTGTAGTGAAGAGAAACTTAGCTAATTGGGATATCTGTTTGCCCATGGTAAAATTCACTTACAATTGTATAATGCATGACATTACTAAGTAGACCCCCTTTGAAGTTGTCTATGGCTTCAACCCTGAACTGCCCCTTGATTACACATTTGCACCCCTACCTGAACAAGAAGACCCTGACCCAAAAGCCTGAGTACAATCCCTACAGTACATTGACAAGAAGATTACTTGGCAAGTTGAACAAGCTACCAAGAAAATGTGAGAAAAGGTCAAGGGAGGGAAATGGGTATAATTTCAGCTTGGACACTTAGTATGGTTTCACTTAAGCAAAGAGAGGTTCCCGAGCAAGAAGAAAGACAAACTGTTTGCCCATGTTGAAGGCCCTTTCAAGATCCTTTAAAAGATTAACAATAATGCCTAAAAATTGGAACTACTTGAAGATTATGGAGTCTTAGACGTTTTCAACATTACCGACCTCAGTCCCTATCACCCTGAAAGAGCATTAGATGAAGACCAGTTGGATTTGATCCTAAACTAAATTAACTAAGAGGGAATAATGGGAATCCAGCTACAAGACCTTTAACCTACAACCAAGCCTGATGCCTTGAAGGACTAATAAGGTGGATTCTTTTGCTCTAGTCAACTCTTGCTGAAACCAAGTTGACTTTTACTACGACCAATTCCTAACGCCAAGCAGAATGACTTCATGTCTTTTAGAAATCCTATGCCAATTGGTCGAGTGTTCTACCGACAGCCTAGTCCCTTACATACAACTGTTCGGCCATCGCTAAGCTAACTTTTTGATTGTCAACATTAGTGCTAAGAAGTCGAGAGCTCTAGTATATATTTGCAACCACTCCTCTAATGAGTCCATGTCTGTTCGGCACCTATACTCGGCCTTCCATTATGAACGTACTATTTTGGCTGTTTCCATTACAAGCACCTTTGATATGCTGCTACCACTTATCCTAGATTGGCGTAAAGGAATCTGCAGCACCTATCATTAATTTACTAGAATTATCATTTGTATCGTTTATAATCCTTTGTATATTACTTCTTTTAGACACTACCCTTTTTATCTTTTCCATTTTATGTAGATTGCCCTAGTTTCTCAAGCATAAATACATACTGTTCATATAGCTGCATCACGAATCATCATCATTAATACATCGAATTTTTCCCTTGTGAACATTACTTTTGTTAGCTTGTTTATCCTTTTCACTCTTATTTTAATCCCTGAGTAGAGTTAGGTGGCAAGTAACTTCATTGGACCCTCTCATGCGTCATATCGAGTTGTGCTGTAAGTCCTCGAAAGTTCTTTGATGAGTCATCTCCTTAGAGCTATTTGTGGGTTTACTTATTTTGCCTTTTTCTAATATTTTTTTTCCACACAATTCCATTGCCTTCTTCAAGCTTTCAACAAGCTTAGACCCACCCTTACAACCAACTTTGTTTGTCCTTAGTTTCAATTCGCATCACATATCCTTAGACAAGTCATATTCATGTTATATACAAATTAATTGCTACTATGCTATAATCAAAACCGATGCAATTATCATGGAGTATTTACTTGAACTAGAGTGACTAACTAAAGTTCACTTATATCTCGATTATATCCTGTTTCCATATTTTAGCCATAATTCTTCGTTTTAAGTTAGATTTTTGCAATCTTATAGTTGTTCCAAAGCTAACAAATTGTACTTTAATTAATTAATAAGTTAAACATTTTTTTAAATCAAATAATAGGCATTATCCTACAATTAAGTTTGATGGGGATTAAATAAGTAGTTTATTCTAACTTTTCCCACTTAATTAGATTCTAAACTTTACTATAACTTCATGTAACAACTAATCTAAGTTAATAAAACATTTTGTGCAAGGATTATACCTTATGAAGATCAAGTTCAAGCTAGGGAAAGCAACCGGCCATAATTAATTCGCATCATCATAACTATTTCACTAATTATAATCATTTTAGCACCAAACATTTCAAGTACTGCTTACTCATCACTTAATCATAAGATTTAATTTCTTTAATCAACCATATAATGCACCATCATCATTAAATCCATACTTTACTTGAGAAAATGCACCCATCATATACATTTTACACCTTCTCAAAGAATCCGTAAATAATTGTACTAATTATTACTAAATTGGCACACAGCCAACTTTAAGTCTTACTAAGTTAACATGTAATATCTAAATTACACAAGTTAACATAAAAATGCATCATAAATCCTTCTCTCACGTAGTGACATACTTAAGAAGATGCACCTAAACATGTTAAATTCAACATTCTCACAAGAATCCTTAACTCCCATTAACCTATACACAAGCTTCCCTTAAATCGTTCAAATATGTGTTCAACTAATACTTCAAGTGTAGTGTTATGCATTAGATTACCATCTCCATCCACATTTGCATTCTTAGTTTCACTTAGTTTTATCATCCTTTAGCATATCAAGTTTGGTTGTTTCATTAATTTCATAAGAAAGCCTAGATTTACAATATATGCATAATTGTTAACTTAGCTTTCATCTGATCTACTTCAATCGTAATATAATCATTATCAAAGTCATTATAACTTAATGCCATGAATATTAATTTCCTAATGAGATGGACTATGTCCAATTCCACTCTCCCCATGGTTATAATATGATACTTGGGTTAAAAAAAAATCATAATATAATCATCAATTTTTTTATCATTTAGGTACAACAACACTTCATTCTCATAGAGATAGATTTTTCCATCAATCTACACATTATTCTATTTAATGACATCAAACCATGGCTTTTAATGACTTTGAGATAAATTATTTCTAAAAAGACTCCTACTACCCTAACTGGTGGCCTTGAAGTCCTCTCCCATTTCCATGTGCCATGTGCTCTTCCTTTGCTTCCTTCCTTATGCTTTTTTTTTATTTATTTATGTTTTCTTCAAATTATTTGGTCTTTTATCAAAGGTCAAAAGAGTGTTTAATGTGTTATTGATTCTTTGTTTGATTTGGTGTATGAGTAATTGTTCAATTTTTTTTGGCTAAATTTGGATTGATTCTTTATTTTTTATTATTTTGAACTACTGAGAAGTAGTAATAATTGAGTTTGAATGGAAACAATGAAAGTGGGGTGGGGGAGTGAGGTGTAGGGTAGGGTGTTGATGAATGGGTGAGATTGATGAGGAGATATTTTAGAATTTACTCGTTTTATTATCTTAATAAGATCTTAGATTAGATAGATGTTGTACTTGAGTTAGGGTTGGCGATTCGTGTTATCATGTTACGTCTCGTTTTTGTGTTTAAATGGGTTCATATTCAAAAAACTTAAACTCATGGCATAACTTGTTTATTAATTGTATATGAAAACTTAAACTTATAACCTAGTATATCTCATGTTTAGATTAGACTTGTTTATATTAGGGTTAGCAATTCTTATTACCATATCATATCCCATTTATCTTAATTTTGATAACATTTATCAATTGAAAAGTTATAGTTAAATTTAGAAGGTATTTTTAGATACAATGGGAAAAGAAACAATAATAATATTTAAATTTTATAAAGAGAAATGACATAGTATCTTTATACTTAATATAAAATTACAACCTAAACAAAAATTTTAGTTGAACAAAATCTTACTAAATATAAAAAATTAAAAAATTTAAGTTACATAATATCACTAAATTAAATGGATATTAATATTATTACTAATATTTTTTTTAAATTTATCACATTATTTATCAAATTTTCAAGGGAGGTAGTAAAAAAATCTATATATGAGTTCATAATTTTGTGGACACTTGAATTTTGATGTTGTAAGAAAAGTACATAATATTACTTAATTTAAGTTATGTAACATAACTAAATTAAATTAAAACCATGACTTAAATGAATATTAATATTATTATCAATATTAATTTCGAAATTTATTATGTTGTCATTGGATTTTCATGGGAGATAGTAAAAGAATTTATATATAAATTTGTATCTTTTGCCTATTTAAACTATAATGTAGAAAAAAAAAAACTTATAGCTAAAAGTACCTCATATCTTAATTGAGATATTTAACTTAAAAAGAAATTATTTATGTAATAAAATATAAATATAAAAGAATATATAATGTGTTTTGTGTCTTGTGTCCTGTGTCTAAGTTTAAGAGCTTGATTCGAAATCAAATAAGAATTTAATCATATCTAAACAGGTTTATCCCATTTGTATTTTGTGTTAAATTTTTTTATATGCTTATCGGTTTAAATCATGTTATGTCATGTCCCAATCCTAAATTTTCAGCCTTAGGTCATGTGGATTGCCATTGTACTTAATAGATTTTAGGATGAAGAGCAAGGAAAAAGTAAGGATAATGAGGAAATGAATGGTCAATTCTTAGGAGGATTTAAGTAAGATGGAGGTGTCGGCAACAATAATTTTTAGTGGTTGCAACAGCAATGGTTGTTGGAGAAATAGTGACAAAATATCTTAGTAAACATAAAACAATAATGTAAGAATGTAAAATTTATGTTGCATTCTAGGAAGATTGTGCTTAAGGAATATTTAGCCCTCTTGATACATAGTTATTCAACAAATTGTCTTAAACATCCGCAAGCTATTTTCCTTTGTGTGTACTCACAAAGCAGGAAATGGAAAAAAAAAAAAATTAAGAAGCATACAACCTGGAGTAGAGATGAATGTAGTATAGTGGGAGAGTAAAAAGAGGAAATGTCTTTTTTATATGACAAAATTTATTTATAAGGCATTAAAGATGAACTACTTTGGTAATATGGAAAAAAAAAAGAAAAAGAAAAATAAGGTACTAATAAATGATATTAATGGTGTAGTAAATTGTGTTCAATAAATCGGAGGGACAGTAACATTGATTAACTTCTTTATCGTATGAAATTTTTCAAATTTACCACATATATAATAATTCCCACACATTTCAAATGTTCGACAAGGATTTAAGGAAAATTTTATTTTTGTTGGTTATGAAGGTAGAGTCTGGTGTCTTTTCGACTACAAATAGATCTATAGTTTAAGAAGAAAACTTCTCATTTCATCAATCTATATATATCACTCCATATTTTACTGCTATAACAATTTATTTATTTTTTAAAATTGAATCTAATCATATGATTCGATTAATAAATCTTTTGAACTTAATTAAAATCGGTTCGATCTATAGTTTAAGTCATTTATATTAAATTTTCGTTAACCATTTTTTATCTCTAGTAGCATATTTTCTTTTCTGTTAATTTTCATATATTTTAATTTAATTTCTTATACATTTATCATATGTAATGATACTTAATAAAAAATTATATAAGATTTTAATAAATCTAATTTAATTTGACGAGGATAAGAAATTCTATTCCAATAAACAACAACGAAAAAGGAGAATAGAGTTGCTCGTCCAAAAGTAATAAGAAGAAGACAAAAGAGATACATCAAAGATTAGAGAAAAGATGAGAGATACGAAAAAAGTACTAAAATTATATATGTGATTCGAAAATATATAAGAAAAGAAAAAATTATTAATATGAAATTTTAGATAATACTCACTTAACTTAATTTTAATAGTTGACTTAGAAGTAAAACAAATAATAAGATATGAAAAACTTGAGAAATCCATGAAGATTGATTGAAAAAAAATAAATAAAACTATTGCGTAAATATTTTTGTTTAACTAAAACTATGAAGTTTTTATATATAATTGAACTAAATTGAAACAATTGATTTTTGTTCAATTCAAATTGGTTCACAATTTGATACGTGGTTCGTAGGTTTTTTTTTTTTACTTAGGCCTAATCACAACCGACGAATCTTCTTTCTTTTCCTACATGGAGGTAAATTGGAAGGGAAAATTTTTGCTCTACCTTTATAAGAGGAATAAGCATTTCTCTTCTAAAAGGGGGAATAACATTATAATATAAAACTAAAACTACATTTATATAAATGGTATACTTTATTTTATCATCAATAATATAAATTTTAATTGAAAATTGATATTATGTTGCAAAAGTGCACACCATGCATGCAAATGTTACAATATCATCGAATTGTATTGAATTAATACTAAAGTAAGTGACCAAAATTATATCATCAATATAAGCATCATACAATATATTACTATAAATTTATATTAGTCGATATTGATTTACTCATTTGCAAATAAACAATTTTTATTACAATGACAAACTATGAGATATTACTTCTCACTATTTAAATTACAATATTATCCATATATCCACCATATAATTATGAAAAATAGTGCTTTTACTGATAAATAAATAAACAATCAATATATGTGAGTCTTTGTTACTTCTAAGACATGCTATATATTAAGTTATAGAGATGAAAACATACTGTGTATTAGGATTGAGTGTTAAAACCGTAAATTGTGGATCAAATGTAAATTGACCTGGAAAAATGGTTTTTTTTTTTTAATGAATTATTTAGTTACAGTTTAATTTGATTATATATAAATAGTTTACGATTCGATTTGGAAAAATGAATCAAACCAAACAGTTTTGTTAAATAAAAATAATTTTATGCAATTGTTTTGTTATTTATTTTATTTTTTAATAAATTTTTCTAGATTTTATCAAATTTTTTATATTTTCTTCTTCTTTGTTTTATTTTTAAGTAAATTATTAAAATTAAATTGAGTGAGTTCTATTTGAAATTTTACTTTTATAAATTTTCCTTTTTAAAATTATTATTTTTTTATATGTTTTCAAATTAAGAATCTCATTTTAGTGCTTTTTATGTGTTTTTCATTTCTTCTTTAATGTGTCTTTTTTATTTTCTTCGTATCACTGTTTTACGAGTAGTTTTACTTTTTTCTCCTTATTGTTTATTTGTTAAAATATATTCTCTTAACCTTATTCAATTAAGTTAAGTTTATTAAGATTTTGTGTGACTTTTTACTAAATATAATTACTTATGATAAATATATAAGAAATTAATTAAAAATATATGAAAGTTTAATACAAATAAAAGTATGTTATTGGAGATAGAAATGTTTAACGAAAATTTGACAATTCGAATTGAACTGAACATAACCAATTTTAATTAGGTTAAGAAAATTTATGAATCAAATTGTATAGTTAGATTCAATTTTAAAAAAAAAAACTAATTATTATATTAGGTTCAATTTGATAAGGAGGACGAATTGAATAAAATTGAGTTGAGTTGTGCTCACCTTTACCGTGTATGATTATTGTTATAAGGTGGTAAAATATTAATCTCATACATAATCATAAATATGCTATTGATTAAATGCGTTGTAATTATAAAATTTATATTGCTTGAAAATCACAATTTGTAGGAATAACATGTTGACATTATGGCAATAATTAGTATATGTTTTTTCTTTTACATTATGCTTTAATCTATATGTTTACCGATTTCATGTTGCCTTATATAAAGTGAAAAATATAAAACTTTACTTGCACAAAAATAATTTTTACACGCAGCATATGAGATTGACAAAAAGGTGGGTAGAATGCTGCGTTTTTAGATAAGAAAACAAAATAAAGAAAAAGAAAAAAGTAAAAAAAATGAAAACTAAAAATATAAAACAATTTGATTATGGTTATAATATTATAAATGAGCGTGTATTTTGAAATTAATGTAGTAACATAATACAAATTATTTTATTACCGTTATTGTTATTGTTATTCATTTTCCTTTCAACACATAGATAAAGATTAACAAAAAAAAACCAACAGTAATGTTGTTAAATTTTATTTTTATATAATATATTCAACAAACTTTTGTAGTTTAGATCTTTATGTAAATTTATGTTTTATTGTATAGGTTTTTTGTTATTCTTGCACAGGATATCATACGTGGCTATTTTATGATACTATTATACATAATTATATATGACTCGTTTACTCAGGCTAATTGAGAAAAAATGAAATTATATTCCTGAAATATTTTAGTTAACTTACTTATAATTAACTTATTTATCTATACTATTAAAAACAAAATATATTCCACATGCATGTTTGGCAGTAATAACAATAACTTGAAATCAATCTCATAATCTTTTTAATCGTATCTAATTCATTAATAAAATCCATTCATCTATTTTTTACATATATAATATTTACTTCAAAATTTCATTTATTAAATAATTCTCTTGATAATTTGTTTTATTCATCAATTCTCTTATTCATTTCATTTTGCGTAGGAACATGATGAAATGAAAAATTTTTATTTTAATAACAATGAATAACATAATTCAATTAACCCAATCATGTTGACTTGATAAAATAAAAATGTTTCATATATTTTATAAATTTTATAATTTGACAATAATAAAATTTTTTTAAAGGATTTTAATTTTATTTTTTGTTTACTTTTTAGCACCCGCATGGCAAATCCCTCGTATAATAATTTAAAAAAGTAAATTAGTTTGAGAATTTGTTTTTCCAGTAAATTTAGTATGGTAATTTTGAATGTGTAGTAAATATCCGAGTAGTAATTGATTTTCCCTTTACCATGCGGTAAAGCCAATTCACGAGCGCTGTGAGGAGAATATGCAAGTTGATTTTTTATTGTATTTTATTTATATTTATTTAAAATTTAATATTTAAAAATTATGTTATTTAATTATTTTTATTTTATAATTGTAATAATAATAGTGATTATAATGTTAAAATTTTAAAATTATAAAATAAAATTTTATATATTAAAAATGATTATTTTAATTAAATAATTAATTTAAATATATATATAGTTATATTTTTATTTTATTAAATCTTATTTTTATCAAAAGTAGAGATTAAATAGGCACCTCTAGGATAAAAAATAGATTAATCAAAGGAGTCTAATCCAAAATTGAGGATCAAGTCCTAAGAAATCCGCTTAGAACTCCAATTTTTTCATATTTAGGAAGTAATCGACTATTTTCACACACTCAAACATGGGAAGTCACCGCCACAGCCGAAGCAAGAAAGAATCTTCCAGTAAAAGCCGGAGCAGTAGCAGAAGGAGGAGAAGGAGATCATCTTATGATTCGGATTCGGAGGATTCGGAGTCAATATCTGAATCGGGCTCTCGGGATTCTTCTCCGTCTCGAACCTCCGATAAACGTAGAGAACGCAGCCGCCGGAGTAGTAGTCGCCGCAGAAAACGCGATAGCGAATCGGGCGACTCTGAGGAGAGTAATGACAGCGACAGTGATTACAAGAAGAAGAAGAGATCCTCCAGAGGTGTTACTGATGGGGAAATTAAGGCTTATTTGGCAAAACGAGCTCAAAAGAAGGTAAATTATGTGCTTTCCTTTTTACTAGGAGATTGAATTGGAGAAATTAGGTTTTTGTGCGTACAAGTGCCTTTCAGCTTCACTTATTTTGATGAATTCAATTCATTCTGTTATGCATTGTTCATGCGCCTCACGTGTTTGTTAAAGTTGCTGCGAGGATTTTACTTTGTAAAAGTTGTGTATGTGAAAATTTGAGATTTTTTTATTTTTTCCTCTATAATTTTCTTATGTGAAGGCAATCCGTGCGGCAAAGAAGTTGAAGGCACAGTCGGTGGCAGGGTATTCAAATGCTTCGAATCCATTTGGCGACTCAAATCTCAATGAGAAGTAAGTTTTCAACTTGTATAGATATTGTGTTCTTTGATTTCTTTATGTTTATTTGTCACAACGGAAACCACTTGCCACTTATATCTTGCGTTTACCGCATGACAGAAGGGATGTAGTTTGTAATCCAAATCATGGAGAATCAATGTTGGTCTTTCTCTCCCACCCAAAATATTTTGGTCCTCCAAGAGCTGCTGCTTCGCATTTTGTGCTTTTGAGCATGTGTCAGACATAATAGTTGTTACTACCGTGCTTTTTGGCTTTCAACCTCGTTGGATATTTGTGAGAATCAAACTCTGGGCCTCTCCCATCTATGGCTGGAATAATACAACCTAGACTAAATGTCCAAATGATAAAGATAGTCTTGTCCCACTTGTAGTTAAATTTTTTTATCTTAGGATGTTCCTTGCTATTTCTGTCTTGTTAGAAGACTGTGTCACTTTGACATATTCTTGCAGTAAGATATACAATCATAAAGTAAATTGAGAATCGAGATTGGTTTAATGTTGCAAACTTGCACCATTCTCGTTTCTTTTGAATCACTTGAGTTAATTATCCCAAAAAAAAAAAAAAGAAACAAATAGTTGGAGTTGTATCTTTTTCTGAAAATTGTTTTAGGTTTGTTCCATCTGTTTCTATTTGATCCTGTTTTTTGTTTGCTATACATGTGATTTTTCTTTTTGCTGTTTCCATGACAATCTTTAGTCAAGTATTAACATCACATGGACGTGAATGCATGTCTTAAGGTTTAAACATAATTCTGAATGATGGCTAACTTGATTGTTCCTGTTGACATTTTTTATGAAGTTATCATTTAAGTAAGTGATACATGAAATGCAGATTTGTATGGAAAAAGAAAATTGAGCGAGATGTTTCCCAGGGTGCAACTCTTGACATGTTCTCTGTTAAAGCGGAGAAGAAAAAGCAGAAAGAAAGAGTGGTAAGAAAGCTGTTCTGGATCTATTTTCTTTAATTTGAAAGATCTGATGCAATTTGTGTGTCATTGAAATTTTCAGTATAATGATTCATCATAATTATATCTTGGATTGTAGATATGATTGATGATTGATTTGGCTATTACATAACATCTAGAGCAAGGATCTTGAGCTCTTCTGAAATTTTTTGTCTTCTGTAATCCTTTTGCATAACTTTTTTTTTTTTTTTTTGTTTAGTTGAAATTCATCAATAACCAAAGTGAGGATATACAACTGTAAAGCGGAACTAGGAGCGTGCCCTAAAATTACAAAAAAGAAACTAGAGCAAACCACTCAAATACTAAAGATACAAAGAATAACAGCACAAAAATTAGCTAGAATTGAGGATTCTTGTATAGTAGAGGACTAGTCTAGCTATAGACTGAGGATTTGTAGCAGCCTTCCCAACTTGGGTGGAGTTATGATGTGCTGTATACAGTACACTGCTTCTGCAAAGGCAGTCTGCCAGAACGTAGAGGGCTGTGAAGAAGGAGAAGACAACTTGCCAAGAGCTGCAGGAGGCAGCACCAAAGCTCAGAGTTGAGCAATGACCAGATGTGAAATCTGCCCATATAGAGATTGATAAAACCATCATCAACCTTCCAACAGAAAAGATGTCAAAAGGTGGAGTGTAGTTTGAGGAGTTTATGCTATGTCCATGAACAAGAAGGAGGAATTTTGATTGTTCAGAAGCTATCCCACTTTAGGAAGATTGCATGAACCCAATTGACCCACAAGTCACGGAGATTGCTGCTGCATAGATACCGTATATGCTTGAAAAAGTGAAGCTTCCCTACATCTCCTCTGGTCAGGGAAGTGATGAAGCTCCCATTCTGGCATTGAACCATTTGACTCTACATTTTTGCTTGCAAAAGCTTTCATCTGCAGCCCCTGGGAAATAATAATTTTAGGGGCTTGCCTCTCTTCAACGAAAACAGCCACACTACCTCCCGCAATGGCTGATTGTATAGATCTTAAGCTCTCTTTCACCCCTACAATGGGATTAATCCCTTTCATTTGTCTTTTGGAACTTGCCCTTCAGGACTTTTTGTGTGGAGACCACCTGGAACATCTTTGAACCGGACACATCTTTTCTCCAAATACTTGCCACCGATGGCAGAATGGCCTCAAAATCTGCCCAATAGTTGAAAAATTCAAACAGAATCTTCCTATGAGGTTTGGAAAATCAGCTCTTACCAAACAGAGAGCATGGTGAGAGCAGTGGTGAGAGGAAACAAGCATTAGCCTTTGAGTAATGCATCCACCAGGCTCGATTAACAGAATTTGATCAAGCTTCCTCAAGATTGGATTATGATCTTGTTTAATGGAATAAGAGAAGAAATTGCTGATGAAATGCAAGTCCTTAAGTTCTGCTTCATCAAGGAAGGATTTGAATTTGGTAATAGCAGTATATATCCCTGTGTTACCACAACACCCCCTCCTCCCTCCCCATCACAAAACCTCCTCCCTTTCCAAGACAGATTTAGTCATGTTGAACTCTTCAAGGATATGCCAAGGTTGTGCTACAACAAAGGGTGTAAAGTTCAAAATCCTATTCCACAAGGATCTTTCTACCACAGAATTGGATGCATATATAAAAGTGGGCTTGAACCTGACATTTCCATGTTTGTTTGAGGAAAAACAGTGCAAAAAATGGGACTTTTTTTTTAACATAAGAACATTCTAAGTTCTTGGGTTCTAATCCAACCAAATCCTCTTTCTAGTACAAGAGTTAATATCAAAATTTGAGCTTGAGTAGGGAGCAATCTGCTTTTATTGAAGGGAGGCAAATTGTGGATAACATTCTTGTAGCTCAAGAGTTATTACATGGATACCATAGAAATGCTCATGGTCCTAGATGTGCTATCAAGGTGGACATTATGAAGGCATATGATCATGTGAATTGATCATTTCTAAAACAAATGTTGCCAACTAAGGGTTTACCACCTTAGTTTGTAAATCAGATTATGGATTGTATGACCACTCCAAAATTCTCGATTAGTATTAATGGAGATTTAGCTGGTTACTTTTCTAGCTCACGTGGTCTTAGATAAGATGATCCTCTTTCTCCATATCTCTTTGTCTTGGTTATAGAAGTTCTCTGTTGTTTTTTCAAGAGACTTGAGGCTAAACTTGATTTTAGATACCATTGGAGGTGCAAGAAAGATAAACTCATGCACTTGTACTTTGCGGATGATCTCTTGATTTTCCCTAAAGGAGATAGGGATTCTATCACACTTATAAAGGAGTGTCTTGATAGTTTTCTTAACCTTTCTGGACCAAAATGCAGCCCTAGCAAGAGTTTGATCTTCTTTAGTAGAGTGCTGGAAGTGGACAAAGAACATATACTAAGCTGTTTTGGTTTCTCTTAAGGTTCTTTGCTGGTAAAATATCTAGGAGTTCCTGTTATATTGATAAGGCTATCAAGGGATGATTGCAAAATCCTAGTGAGTTGATATTTAACTCGTATCAATCACTGGACATCTAAGGTGCTATCTTATGCTGGGAGACTTCAACTTATCAAGAGTGTTCTCTATTCCTTACTAGTATATTGGTCTTCTTCTTTTCTTCTCCCGAAGAGTGTTCTCAAGGAAATTACGACAAAAATAAAAAGGTTTTTGTGGAATGAAATGGATGAGACTAAGGCAAGAGCAAAAGTCGCATGGGAAGATGTATGTTGACCAAAGGAAGAGGGTGGCTTGGGTATTTTGGACCTCTCCTTATGGAATAAAGTGGCATAAATTAAAAATGTTTGGAACCTATGCTCAGATAGAGGGAACAATCTTTAGCCAAGGTAGGTTACAAATGAACTCCTAAAGGGAAGAAGTTTGTGGGCTATTGCCAAACCAAGCCAAACTTGTGTGGAAGTTCAAGCCAACAATGCCTTTCTCAATTTGAGAAGCCTACAACTCCCTTAGGCAACCACATGCAAAGGTGCGATGGTCTCATATTGTTTACAATTAGAGCAACCTCCCACAACACTCTATCTTATGGCTAGCTATTCAAGGTAGACTTTTCACCCTAGATAAGTTGCTAAGTTGGGTTGTGATTGCAAGGAATCGCTACTATTTATGCAATAGAGAGGAGGAATCTCATTTACATTTGTTTGCGAAATGCGAGGTGGTTAGGACAGTTTGGTTGTAGATTCAAAGATCATATCAATTCTCAAGTGCCGAAGTTATCTAATCAACATCAATCTTGGATTTGGTCATGGGCTTTGGAAGATTCCTAGATTTCTATAAAAGGAAGATCCTTTTAGTAGTTTGTTATTTTTTATGGAAAGAGAGAAATTATAGAAGGGTAGGTGGTATCCCTTCCCAACCCTCCATACTAGCTAGGAAAATTTTGTTTTGCATAAGGCATCCTCCTAGTTAAGTTACATTTTGTATAGTTCTTCATAAATAGCTAAGGATTAATCCAAAAAAACCCTTCTGTTTTTTGGTTTTTTGGATCGATTGCTTAAGTGCATTGTACATTTTCTCTTTTTTTTTTTAAAAAAAGGAAAAAAAAAAAAAACTGACATTACCTAAAAAAAAAAAAAAGAAAATCAAGCTTGAGTGATTAATATTTTAGGAAAAACTTTCATTCTACTAGTTGACTTTAGACTCTCACAGCCCCACTAGAGAAACACCATTCTCAGAGCATGCTTTCCTCACGTCAGCACTTTTTGTTGGGTCACATAGACCATGGAATTTCAATGCTGCAGAGTTCTTTTAATCAAAAGAGAAGGAGAGAACTTGAGGGTAGGTGAAGTGCCTTTTCCACTCGAAGTATTTCTTCTCTCTCTTCCTAGAAGAAGAGCTTCTCCCACTACATGAAGATGAGCTTCTACTTGATTCCTTGTTATGCAGGCACCTAGAAGTAGGCTATATGGGAGTTGTTTCATTGACTGGAGTTCCCATCCCTTGGACATTTTATTGCAAGGCTAGTGGGGAGGAGAGGGTTTCCTCTAGGGGAACCTTAGGTGAGATGAAGTGGTCCTTTAGAAGCAACTCACTAGGATTTCTGAAATGTTAAGAAGGGATAGCTTTGGTTCTTGGTGATGGATGGTTGTCACAAGAATCATGACTAGCAGTAGAGATAATTTGCGGCTCCCTCATATCATTGCCCTAATAGGTGTGTTTTTCAATTGAACTTTCGACTTTTAAAGGTGAGACAACTTGCTCACTGATTTGGACCATTCATTTAAGAGAAGTAGGAATATCTTCAAGAGAAGAAACCTCTTCAATAATCATAGGTCTCTTACCTTCCTTCTTCTTATGGCTCTAACTTTACTCATCAGTTCCGTTAGGGTGAGTGATCGACTTATCAGAGCATATGCATTCAAAAGCTTTACAAGAAGGAGATTGATGTAGCATCCACTAATATTTTACTTTAACCGTAGTAGAGGATCCATAGCTACTTTCAACTTCTCTCTTTAGCGCTAATCTCAGACACACCCTAACATGGTTTGCTCTTGCTCTTTAAAATGTGCCAATGAATCAGCTTGAAGATGAACATTGATTGCACTTGCTATGTAAATCACTCCATTCAAATCAAGATATTCACAAGGGATGCAAGAGAGCATAACCCACACTTGTATCACTAAAGTTTGGGGTTTGGCCAAGGACATATGTAAGCACCATTTTTGTTGTACCAAGAATTTCTGGGCAAAATACCATGCTTGGCCAAAATTTGATTGAGGTTGGCACTAGCTAAGAACCTAAAGTAGAAAACCACACCCCCACCCCCCCCCCCAAACACCAATAGCTCCCCAATACATTCATAATACCATAGTTCTTCTAGATCCGATGTACTTTGAACCAAAGGGAAGGGGATTTTTTAACTAAGAAAGTAGCTGAATAAAGTAGACACCTAGTACTTAGCTCCATGCTACGCTATGGAAGCAAGGATGGGCCTGAGCAATTGGGCCTTTGGCCATTGGAAGGAAGAATTTCAGCTTGAAGTCCAGTACCATAGATGGTACTTGGGGTGGAGTGCAAGGATCAATGAAAGATTTTGGCTGGGGGGAGAAGGAAAATGGTTGTTTTCTTCTTCCACATTTTTCCGAACTTGATTCTAGTCTTCTATGATGGTATTCCTAAAAGAGAGTGGTCCAGGTATGGGCTTAAAAGGCTTAGAAAGATTAGGAGCTAGTGTAGAATAGACAAAAAGCTGCCCTTCTGTAGGGTGGTTAATAGTCTTGGGGTGAATGGTAGGAAAAGGGGACTTCTCTTTTTTACCCAAAAAGGAAGCACCTTTTCTGTCAACAGGGCCCACTATTTTACAAGGACCAACCAGGTTTTGGATCAAACCAGGGATGAAATGGTCCCTCAAGGTATGGGGGCCACCTCTAGGCCACTGATGGGATGCACCTGCCCTCATTAGAACCACATGATCTCAGCAGCCTTTGAAGGAGCAAGAAGGAAACAGGGAGGAATAATAAAGAGATGAGGAGGAGAGGGAGGGAAAGGAAGGGAGGAGAGAGAGCAGTGAAGGATTCAGTAATTTACCCTAAGAAAAGTGGTTTATTAAGGAAGGTGGGGGTTGAGGAGGGGAAAGGAGGGGAGTTGGGGGTGTTTTGGCCCCTGGTTTTGTTGTGGGGTGGGGGGTGTTTGGAGAATTTTGTAGAGGGGAGAGGGCATTTTCTCTCTCCAAAACTATCTTTTTTACATAATTGACTCTCAATGCGTTAAAAAGAATGTACTGTTAGACACTTTAACTCAAAGAGACCCCTTTGGGAAAGAAGAATGTGATGTGCTGCAATGATAAAGGGTATACTATTCTTACCCTTCATGATAATATATGAAGAGATAAAAGGTTGGGGCTATTTATTCACTATGGAGCTAAGAATGAGACATACTTACAGTTAATATTTGCATGTATCATGAGATTTTGGAACAATCCTTGCCTTATGTAGTCATTACACTAATATGAAAAGGCTGCTGCTCATAATTTGCCTCTAAAGAATTACTGCTCCTTGGACTAGCATAAAATGTGCCAATTGCAGTGAAAATGCTTATGGTTACCTCTTTCCAAGGAGTGGTCATTCTTTATGAGGTTGATCATGAGTTCATAGTTCCTTTGCTAATGCAGAATGCCTTGTTGCCATAAGTTTCATAAATTTAATAGTAACAAAATTTTTATATAAACTCTCTATACAAAAACCCATCTCCATTAATTGAAACATATGATATTTAAAGAACTGAAATTCGATTTTAGTTGGAAGTTGAATTTCGTTTAATGGGTGATTGCGAAGGGGAAAATATGACATCAGTTTCTGGGAGTCTCAATTGACAATTCCGAAATTTTGTGCATGTAGGTAGGTGTAGATGTTAGTTTACATTGCAATCCATCTTTCATTAGTCAACGTGATTTTCTGAATTATCTAAATTCAGGTTGATTTAAGCGTATATGTTAAATGAGTTTAAGTGTTGGAACTCTCATAACAAACTGCAAGAGGTTATGAGTTCAAATATTACTTATGCCATCTTTTGGGGGATCTATTCAGCGCAAGTTGGTCCATGAATTGTTCATGGGCTTGTTGGTAGGCAGTTCAGTTATAGATGTATCCTTCTGATAATGAAGTAGATGAAATGAATCTTTCAGTGATTGATTCATCTACCAAACAAAGATGGTAAGTAGATTTGTTGCAGATAAATATCATTGACGAATTTTATTAGCAGCAGAGAAGAAGATATGCCTCACAAATGGGAAGTACCTAAGGTTCTTAGAAATTCATTATCTATCTTCTAAGCTTAGGTAAATTATTCTCTTCCGCTTTGCTTCTCAGCAAAACAATTGGAAGTGGGCTTGTGGTTCATGAGCCTTGAGGCAACTAGTCCAATAATGACAATTTCCCTTTGTTGTTAATAAAAAAAAGAAAAAGAAAAAAGAACAGCTGGGCATGGGGCATGGGGCATGGAGCATATCACGACAAATGTTTTAATGATGACTAGGTTGTGGTGTATTGGGATGACTCATTTCTTTTGGGTCTGAGTAGTTGGACTGTTCATACTTGATTTTTTCCCCCCGTGGATTCATACATTGTATTCTTAGTGTTCTTTAACATGTTTGGATGCAGGCAGAGATTGAGAAAGTCAAGAAGAGAAGGGAGGAAAGAGCTCGTGAAAAGGCTCAACATGAAGAAGAAATGGTGAGATTATTCTAGCCTTGCAGGGGGGAATTATAATGAAGTTTAGTTTCAGAATGAAAGAATATCACAAGGGGTATGCTGAATATTTTTTTCTGCAGGCAAATCTAGCCAGAGAACGTGCAAGGGCTGAGTTCCAAGACTGGGAGAAAAAAGAAGAGGAGGTATGGTCTGAGAGTGTTTTGTGATCTCTAAATTATGTCTGCTTTTCCCTGCTTTGGTTTTTGATTGCAACGCGATCCATGACTCTTATTTCCTGGTTCTATCTGATGACCTATCTTGTGTGTTTGAACTGCAGTTTCATTTTGACCAAAGCAAAGTCAGATCAGAGATTAGATTGCGCGAAGGGCGCGCGAAGCCAATTGATATTCTGTCTAAGCACCTCATTGGTTCTGATGATTTGGATATTGAACTAAATGAGCCATACATGGTTTTCAAGGTATAGTTTATTAAGTAAATCTTTATATGGAACAGTTTTGGTCATGTTTTTAAGCTTCCAGATCTGATTATTTCAACAGATTTTTAAGGCCACTTAAAATTTTTATTTTTGATAACCACAAGCTTTCTATCTTTTGAAATGGTGGCTGATACATTCTCTCTCTTCTTTATTATCCTTTCCTTGTTTGGAGCACGAGACATTGTGAATAAATATTTGGGGTGAAGGGAAGCTGGATGTTACTTTCATGTGTTTCCTTTTTGCTTGGTTTGTTCTCTTTGTTACCACCACAAACATATTGACATGTTGATTTCATTGTCAGATGATGAATTAGTTATATTGGACACAATGTGTCTTCTTATTAATAATGTTGGGCACTTAATGGGATGCTCCATGCTAAACAACATTCTATATTGCCATTTGATTCAGGGCTTGACTGTGAAAGAAATGGAAGAACTTCGTGATGACATCAAAATGCATCTGGATCTGGATAGAGAGACACCAACACATAGTGAGTACTGGAAGGTATTTCCCACTGTCCATTGCATTCATGTAACATATGCTTTTTGAATTGCTACAGTTGAATATACAGTCCTGTAGATATTGGCTCACTGAGAAGCTGCATTTTGACTGCTGCGTATTATGAAGCTGAGTTGTCAAAGTGCTAGATATCTAATTATTCACAGAACAGAGCATATGAGAGTCCATTACCAATATACATTAAAGTTGCTTGTACACTTTCTTTTCCATGAATGTGAGGTTATGTGGTTGTGTTTTCTTGTCCTTGGAATAAACATGTGGAATCACAGAATTTTTTTTTCCGATGTAAAATTTTCTCAATTCTTGTGCTTGTTGAGGGTTAATTATGTTTGTACACAATGCAAATGGCTCATGATGTGAAGATTTCCTTATTGCAAAGGATTCACAAGACTGATTGGCTAATGGTTTTCTATTGTTAAAACCATATTTCTAGGCATGCAGATAGAGTAAAAGGGTCCACCCAGAAGCCGACGGGATAGAAATTTTTTAGTTCACATTATGTAGCTCCACATACCAACTGATATTTTCTATATATTGATGCCATGCTAATTTATGTCTCAGTCTGTGAAAAATAAATACTCCATTGCTGATACATCTCCAAAGGTGCATATACCTTTGCTTCAAGTCTATAAGAGGAGCTAGTATAAAGTGGTAGGGTGTGTGTGTGGAGAGGTGTAGTATATGTCAATGTTGGTGTAGTTGTGTTTGTATGCTAGTATTTTGTGTAGTGTTTGTTATAATATAGTAGGCAATATAATAATTGTAGCTACACATGTGGAAAAGTATAAATAGGTGGTCAAGGGAGTTAGTTAGGGGGGGAATTTGGATAATATGTGCAGTTAGAAACTTGAGTAGAAAGGAACCTCTTCCTTGACCTCTGCTACGAGTGGATTGCTAAGTACCTAAGGGTGTCAGCTTTGCAAGACTTGAGTTGTCTTAGCAATAAGGAAATAACTCTTGTTTCTATTGCTAGTATGACTTGTGAAGTACCTGCTGGTGATTATGCTTCGCAAGACACTATCTCTGCTACAAGTAAGTGACCTAATTTGATCTGCTCTAGTCTAATTGCTGCTATTGAATCCTAGTTTATATCAATTGGTGCCATCTGTGGGAAACAAATTCAGAAGCCTCATCTTTTCATGTGTGATCCGCGATGACTATAATGGAAACTAGGGTTGAGACTTTAGAACACTCTACTGGCAACTTGCAGCAAGGAGTTAGTAATTTAGATAAGGGATTTAGTGCTATTAAAGATGAATTGAAAGGCAGTGTTGGAGAATTACAACATCAAATTGCTATGGTTGATCGGAATTCGACGGCTAATGTGTTGTCCCTTAAAGCTTCGATCTTTGGAATGGAGGCTGCCCTGGTGTCGATACAATTGACTTTAAAAAACCTAAATGTGAGTCCGTTGGGAAATGAGAAACACAAGGAGCTTGTGGAATCTACCTCGGCCAATAGAGTTGGATTGCAATTCGACAAAGAGACTGTTGAGGAGGTTGTAGGATTTGATTCTTATGAGGAGTTTCGACGGAATTCCCCTATATTAGCAGCTCTACTGTTGTTCGAAGGTAAGGATCTAATGCATTGATTAACCTTGGTGGAACAATATTTTGATGTTCGCAACATTAGAGAGGATCGTAGGGTTGCTGTTGCAACTCTCGGATTGAGAGGTAGAACTGTCTACTAGCATAAAATGTTAAAGAAACATGTTCCACACCTTGATTGGGACTTGTTTCGACAAGAATTCTTGACCAGGTATGTTGGATTATCGGCTGGCAATCCTTTTATCACCATTTCTATTCTTCGGCAAACTTCTATGGTGAGAGCTTTTCTAGAGGAGTTTGAGTCTTTAATAGTACAGATTGCTGATATAACAGAAATGCAGCTATTAGGATATTTTTTAGGCAGTTTATGTAAGGACATTCAATTGAGAGTACAAACCTTGTGACCAGTATCTTTAGTTGATGTTGTGGAGTTGGCATTAAGTGTGGAAAAAGAGTCTGCGCATGGCATTTTTTTGTCTATTGAAGGTGGCATACCCAGTGCTACAACCGCTCCATATGTTCTTTGCCCTAGTCCTTATCACTCACCAGTTGTAAGTCAACATTCAGCTTCTAGTTGGAAGTCTTTGTTGGGAACCATCGGTACGAGTGCCTCTTACAACATCAAGGTGGGCTGAGACGTCGAACCTTACTGACTAAGGATGGTCCTTTTGCGGCATCTCCTAACAATATTACTGGTAGTAGTGCTGTTTGTTTCCAACCACAACAGTGTGAGCCAAAGCAATTAACATATGCTAAATATTTGGATAGAAAAAGTAAAGGATTGTGTTTCAGGTATGATCAGCCTTTTCAGTTGGGGCATAAATGTCCAAATAAAACCTTGCAAGTATTAATTCTTAAAGAAGATGTGGATCAGTTGGATGAACATTGGGTGGAGTTGTCAGAACCGCAGATGGCTAATAAGGATTTTGAGACATCTCCCCCTGACTTGCAGTTGTTGCTGTTAGCCCTTAATGGATTTAATGGGCCTAAAACACTCAAGCTTTGGAGGTGTTTAAACGGACATCAGGTATCTATACTTGTTGATAGTAGTGTGAGTCACAATTTTATTTCCTCGGATTTGGTTCCTCGGTTGCACTTGTCTGTTGACCCAACCATGCAGTTTGCTGTAAAGCTCAATGATGGTACTATGGTCCAGTCTTGTGGAGTTTGTTTGAATTTACACTAGCTAGTGGGAACCTTGGATTTGGTGGTTGATTGTTATAGCTTTAAGTTGGGAGCGATTGATATCATTCTCGGTGTGGCTTGGCTTCAAACCCTTAGAGAAATTAAAATAGATTGTAGGAAAATGTGTATGAAAATTCTTCAAAATAATAAAGAACGTGTTGCTTGGTGATCCCTCATCATTTAAAGCTCAGGCTACTTTTCATCAGTTGAAGCATGAGGATGATTGGGAGTATTGTAGCCTATTGGTGCAAGTAGTTGCTTGGAACTTCGATTCTGAGTTGAGTGGTCAATTAGAGCCGTTAACCTCGTTACTACAAGAGTACGTTGATGTTTTTGCTAATAGCGTGGAGTTACCTCCTTCCTGTGTGATAGATCACCGGATTCCATTGTAAGAAGGTGTAGATGCCATAAATGTATGACCATATTGCTATGCTCAAGTGCAAAAAGATGAGATTGAAAAAATGGTTTCTGATATGTTGAAAGCTGGGATTATTAGACCAAGTGTCAGTCCTTTTTTAAGTCTAGTTATCCTTGTCAAGAAAAAGGATGGTTCATGGCAGTTTTGTGTTGACTATTGGGTTTTGAATGGCACTACTATTCTAGATAAGTACCCCATTCTAATCATTGATGAACTCTTAGACAAATTATTTGGTGCATCTATGTTTTTTAAAATTGACCTTCGTTTGGTCTACCATCAAATCTGTATTCATGTGGATGATGTTTTCAAAACTACTTTTCAAACTCATCAAGGTTATTATGAGTTCTTAGTGATGCCTTTTGGACTTACTAATGCACCTGCTACTCTCTAATCCACCATGAATGAAGTATTTCGCCCTTATTTACATTAATTTGTTATTGTATTCTTTGATAATATTCTTATCTATAACCATGACATGAAGGAGCACTTGGATCACTTTCGTATTGTTCTGAACTTGTTGCGCAGTAACCATTTTATTGCTAACAAAAAGAAGTGTGTTTTTGGACAAGTTTCTTTGGAATATTTGGGACATGTTATTTCGGTGGATGGTGTAGCTATGGATTTGACCAAGGTTCAAAGTGTATTGAGTTGGCCTCTTCCTTGTTCCTTAAAAGCACTTCATGGGTTTTTTGATTTATCTGATTATTAATGCAAGTTTATCAAGGATTATGGCAAGATGGCTAAACCTCTTACAGATCTTTTAAAGGAGGACTCGTTTGAGTGGAATAAGTGTGTGACCTTGGCTTTTCAGTAGCTGCAGCAAGCTTTAACTCAAGCTCTTATGCTTGCTATGCTCAATTTCCATCAGTCGTTCATTATTGAATGTGATGTTTCAGGTTGTGGCATTGGTGCGGTTTTAATGCAAGAGGCTAGACCTATTGCGTACTTTAGTAAGGCTCCTTCTACTTCTTTGTCCAAATCGATTTATGAGAAGGAATTAATGGCTTTGGTTTTAGCCATTAATCATTAGCGACCTTATTTGCTTGGTCGAAAGTTCACTGTGCTTATTGACCAAAAAAGTTTGCATCACTTGTTACACTAGTGCATTACTACTCTAAATCAATAGCATTGGCTTGCTAAACTTTTGGGCTATGATTTTGACATTCAGTACAAAGTGGGTAGTGCTAATTGTGCTGCTGATGCTCTTTCCTGTATTGAAGCTAAGGTTGATTTGATAGGCATTTTCGGTCTCATTTGGATAGATATTGTTGCTATTAAGAAGGATGTTCTACAAGATCTATTCTTAGCTACTAAGATTTAGTTGCTCAGGGAACGGAAAGACACTAGAATGGGCTACGAGTTGATAAATGACACTTTAGACTATAAGGGCCAATTAGTGATCCTTGCCAAGTCGTCTAGGACTCATTTACTTTTGCATGAATATCATGCTTTTGTGGTGGGAGGTCATGCTGGCTATGTACGAACTTACCAACGGCTTGCTGGGCATTTGTATTAGGTGGGCATGAAAAGCGATGTTGCTGCTTTCGTTGCTTCTTGTGCGGTTTGTCAGCGCAACAAAGATCAACATTTGTCCCTAGTTGCTCTTCTCAATCCATTACCTATTCCTTAAGTTGTGTAGGAGGATATTTCTCTTGATTTTATTGCAAGGTTGCTGAAGTCAAAAGGGTTTGATATTATTCTAGTTGTGGTTGATCGGTTCTTTAAGGATGCTCACTTCCTTCTCTTAAAGCATCCTTATATTGCTAAAACCGTTGTTGAAGTATTTCAGAAAGAGATTGTGTGCCTCCATAGATTTCCGTGCACTATGGTTTTCGATTGGGACCTCTTGTTTGTTAATGTTTTTTGGGAAGAATTGTTTAGTCTATAAG
Source organism: Lumnitzera littorea (assembly GCA_024138015.1). Classification (NCBI taxonomy): domain Eukaryota; kingdom Viridiplantae; phylum Streptophyta; class Magnoliopsida; order Myrtales; family Combretaceae; genus Lumnitzera; species Lumnitzera littorea. Next base: position 28,967,804 of record JAMXBB010000002.1, read on the forward strand.
GCATACGTTTATATTTCAGTACTGCTTATCATCCGAAAACGGATGACCAAACTGAGGTCCTCAATCGGAGTTCGTAGTGTTATTTGCGTTGCTTCGCGTCTGAGCAACCGCGGACTTGGGTGACTTAGGTCTCGTGGGTGGAATTCTTTTATAACACTAGCTATTACTCTTTGGCGCAAATGATACCCTTCAAGATAGTCTATGGGCGCCTTCCTCCTTCACTTCCTATTTATCTCTCGGGTGAGGTGCATAATCCAGTAGTTTTAACTGCATTGGTCTCTCGTGATAGCATTCTCCAACACTTGTGAGGTAATTTGGAATAGGCGTAATTATGCAATTGTAATTTGGCCAATCGACATCGACATAATGTATGGTGTGAGGTAGGGGATTGTGTTTTCCTTCACCTACGGGCAAACCTTAATTCTACGTTGGGGGTGAAGCATGTTTCAAAGTTGACCCCACAATTCTATGGCCCCTTTCGTATCCTTTCTAAGGTGGGTAATGTTGCCTATCGTTTGGCCCTTCCTCTTAACTGTCGCATTTATCCGGTGTTCTACGTGTCTCTTTTAAAAAAAATCTCATGGTGCTTTCCCTGTCCTGCCTACTCTTCCTGAGAAGTTAGTTGCAGATGATCTCGACAACTCACCTTACCCACAACAAGTGTTGGGACGTTGTTTTGCTTTGCACGATGGTTTGGAAATTCCTCAGGTCTTAGTCCAGTGGCAAGGCAGTTCAGCGCAGGATGCAACTTTGTTAGACACTTCTGAATTTTTGTTGCAGTTTCCAGATTTTGTCCCTGAGGACAAGGACATTGTTCCTGGGGGCAGTATTGATATATCTCCAAAAGGTGCATAGACCTTTGCTTCAAGTCTATAAGAGATAGTATAAAGTGGTAGGGTGTATGTGTGGAGAGGTGTAGTATATGTCAATGTTGGTGTAGTTGTGTTTGTATGCTGGTATTTTTTGTAGTGTTTGTTATAATGTAGTAGGCAATATAATAATTGTAGCTACACGTGTGGAAAAGTATAAATAGGTGGTCAAGGGAGTTAGTTAGGGGGGAATTTGGATAATATGTGCAGTTAGAAACTTGAGCAGCAAGGAACTCTTCCTTGACCTCTGCTACGAGTGGATTGCTAAGTACCTAAGGGTGTCAGCTTTGCAAGGCTTGAGTTGTCTTAGCAATAAGGAAATAACTCTTGTTCCTACTGCTAGTATAACTTGTGAAGTGCCTGCTGGTGATTGTGCTTCGCAAGTCACTATCTATGATACAAGTGACCTAATCTGATCTGCTCCAGTCTAATTGCTGCTATTGAATCCTTGTTTTTGTCAACTGCTTTCTAGCTTCTATGACTGCACTTTGTTATTAACTGTGGGTTATGGTTACGCAATGATGCCTTGTGGCAGATCATGTAACTATAAGATTTCAGCTGTGCTATTTGTATACAAGTTCATTCATAATGCATTAAAAGTATGAGTGGATTTTATTGTTGCCTGCCCTAGTTTCTGTTGGTTCTGAGATTGTGAGGTTGTGTGCTCTACCAGAAAAACTTCAACGTCTTCCTGGGTTTCTAAGAGAATTACTTTTGGAAGCTTTTTCTTCATGAGTTTTAGTTCAGAGCTCATTAGTTGTATATTTTACTTTACAGGCACTTCTTGTGGTTGGGGATTGGGAACTTGCTGAAGCTAGGAGAAAGGATGTGCTTGATCGAGCTAAAGTGCGTGGGGAGGAACCTCCTGCTGAGTTGCTTGCAGAAGAAAGGGGCATGCACTCCAGCATTGAAGTTGATGTCAGGGAGTTCTTACAAAAGAAGACATATAAAGAACTTGAGGCAATACACTCAGGAGTTGAGGCACAGTTGCGCTCTGGCACAGCAAAGGTTGTGGAGTTTTGGGAGGTTATTTTAAAGCGAATTCACATTTACAAGGCAAAGGTATGATCATCCTGGTATTCCCCATGATACCTTTGATTGCTTGCCTTGGAGAGTAAATGTAGATTCTGTTATTGCAGGCTTTTCTAAAAGAATTTCATGCTAAAATGTTGCGTAAGCATCTTCAACGCCTTGAGGAACCTCTAGAGGATGATGATAGATTAGAGCCTGTCCATGCACTAAGTCCTGTTGAGGAGGATGGTGAACCTGATGGTATGTCTCTGATAATCATGGAAATAATGGTTTCCATGTATATTTTTATTGCACGACTTTAGTGCTCTGAAGGTTACTAATTTAAAAAAAAAAACAAATTGCTCCTCCTGCAGTTCAAGGAACTATTTCCCCGGAACCCATAGTAAGGGAAGAGAATGATGAGTCTGCAGAAGAGGCTGGATCCTTCTCTCCTCAGTTATTGCATGGTGACGAAGATGAAGAGGCCATTGATCCTGAAGAAGATAAAGCTGCACTGGTAAGTTCTTGGTGACTCAAATTTAAGATTTAGAAGGATTTTTATTGGGGCTTGAGTTGAGACTTGTACATATTCCAGGAACGCAAACGGTTGGCTGTTCTGGAGGAACTACAAAAACGAAGACAAGAAGCTCTGGCATCAAAGCCAGCTCCATCAGAAGACAATTTTGAAACGAAGGCCATGAAGGCTATGGGAGCCATGGAGGAAGGTGATGCAGTTTTTGGCTCTGGCGACGAAGTGAATCTGGATTCGGAGGTGCATAATCTTTGCAAATTATGTCTGACCACTTCTTTCTTTTGCCACAAACTGAATCCTGCTTTAGTTGCTTCTATAACTGACCTTGTCAGTTAATTTATCCCTCTTAAATTTGGTTGCAGGTTTATTGGTGGCACGACAAATACCGACCAAGAAAACCGAAATATTTTAATCGTGTCCATACTGGTTATGAGTGGAATAAGTACAACCAAACTCATTATGATCATGATAACCCACCCCCAAAAATTGTGCAAGGATATAAATTCAACATCTTCTACCCAGACCTTGTTGACAAGTCCAAAGCTCCAACTTACACCATTGAAAAAGATGGAAACAGCAGAGAGACATGTATTATACGGTTCCATGCAGGGCCTCCTTATGAAGACATTGTAAGTTTCCTCAAACTGAACCTTACACGATTTTCCTGTAAGAAATAGGCAAATTATATTGATGATTGTCCGATTGCCTTGTAATGTCTGGCAGGCATTTAGGATTGTGAACAAAGAATGGGAATATTCTCACAAGAAGGGCTTCAAGTGTACCTTTGAAAGAGGAATACTGCATGTCTACTTTAACTTCAAACGCTATCGCTACCGCAGGTGACATGTTGGAGGGTTTTTGGGTTCTCTTTCTGGAGATCGAGGCAGATCAATATTCGATGTATTCATAGTGATAGTTAATTACTTGCTGACAGCTGGAACATAAATTTTTAGCCTTAATTCTCTAGAGAAGCCAATCATGTAACTAGATTTATTAAAAGTGTCCAACGTACGTATAATGATAAATAATGTACTATGTGGATCGCCATAAGAATTTATCATAAGGTTTTTCCTTCAAGTGTTTTATTATTGTTGTTGTATTCACACGTCTTCATGTCATATCATCGCACCATGGGCCATGTTGCTTATCAGATGCGGATATGTTGTATTCTGCTTTGTCTAGTCCTTGGGGATATCTCTATTCTGAAAAACTATGAGGTCGGGTCGCTACAATTAATGACGGAATTTTGATATTCATTTATTGTTTCTGGTTTTACATATAGAATGATGATTGTCAGGTTAAGATTCTTGCTTGAGTATGGTTGAAGCCCACATTTTCATTGTCGATCGTGCTTTGTGGAAATACAAAGTACAAACGTGTCTCTGGGTTTCGACCTTCTTATTCCTGCTGCTATGTCCCACTTTATCCAAGAGTAAGACTGGGTCAGCCCTAGAATTTTTTTCTTTCGAAGATAACAATGGAGTAATGGAGGCGCTGGTGGCTTCTGCATGGGGCCAGGTAGACCTAGTCATGGAACAGACCGACCCGGAGCTGGCCTGCAATCTGCCGATTCTACGTTATACAGGTGGTTAAACTGTCGAAACCTGTGGGATTGAAATCGGCTCTTACTGCAGTCTAGGGTTGGCTCTACTAGGGATGTTATTTGGGGGTGGGGGTGGTGGATCCTATAGGTTCTGATGTAGGTTTTAAAATTAATTTTTTAACTTTACAGGGTTATGAGTTAGATTTTGAAATTTAAGAAAAACTTGATGGAAAACTCAAACCCCTTTTAGAATGGAGATGATCGAAGATAGTTGCACTTTATTTATTTAAAGATGAATGTTTATGTGGATGTTTTTATGTTTTACTTTGAGGTTTGCCATAAGGATTTATAATAGTAGCTTATTTGAAAATTAAGATTTATGGTAATGTGATGTTTGAATACTTTCTTATACTTATGTTTTTTAGTATCTTATTTTATGAATAAAAGTACTTATTTTTATTAAATATATCTCTTTATAATTTTTTTTTTTTGCAAAAGTAAGTATAGTCAGGTTTCAATCGGGTTTTTAAAATTCTATAAGAACGGGTTATAGAAATAGAATGAAAACCTTAAAATATTATAAGATACCACATCGGATTCGAGTTTTGCAAAACTCGTTTTAAATCCGCTCTAGTGGCATCCTTAGGCTCTACTAGCACCAAAAAGGGGAGAAGGGGGTAAAATAAATTGATATACTACTTTTAAAAAAATTTACATTCATCCCATCACTTTTATCTACTAGGATGCTGTTACAGCACAAATGAGAACCTAAGGATGGAAGGAAGAACACATGTTCCTTGGAGTATGAGGGTAGGAAGGTAAAGTTGAGCCCTATGACTTTTAAACATGTTAAAAGCATACAGACTCAATTGAGCCGGGTTCTGAAGAAAGACGCTTTGGCGATGACTTAACCTATGTTGAAGAGAGATATAAATCTTGAATCTGCTAGTTAGAAGGTTACATGAGATGAGGGGATCCGAAGAGGAATTGCTACTTGCTAAGGTGAGAACCTTGTGGGATGAGTTTGTCGACTTGTTTCTAAGAGAATTGCTTGAAGGTCTGCTTCCCCTTCGAGGTATTGAACATGCAATTGACTTGTAGCTAAGAGCCACATCGCCAAACAAGCCTACCTATAGGTTGAATCCTGAATGGGCTGCCAAGCTATGGAGGCAAGTGGATGAGCTATTAAAGAAAGGGTATGTGTGAGAGTCCTTGAGCCCATGTGCCGTGCTAGCCCTGTTGGTACTGAAGAAAGATGGGATGTGGAGGATGAGTATAGATAGTTGAGCAACCAATTGCATCACCATTAAGTATAGGTATCCAATACCAAGGCTTGATGATATGTTGGATGAGTTAAATGGAGCAAAAGTATTCTTTAAGTTGACCTCAAATCTGGATACCATCAGATCCTAATGTGGGAAGGAGATGAGTGCATAATCGCATTTAAGACCTGCCAAGGATTGTATGAATGGCTTGTGATGCCATTCGATTTGTTAAATGCCTGAGCACATTCATGGAATTGATGAACCATGTGCTTTGAGAACTAATTGGAAAATTTTTGGCGGTATATTTCAATGACATTCTAATTTATAGTCCCGATCTAGAGACTCACCGAAGGTATCTCCGAGTAGTTTTCTTGAAACTTCGAGTTGAAAAGCTTTATGCTAATCTGAAGAAAAGTAACTTCTATTGACTGAAGCAATCTCTCTAGGTTTTGTTGTGAGTGGTGGTGGCATCAGAGTTGATGATGAGAAGATAAGGGTGATTACTAATGGCCTAAGCCAACCTGTTCAGTCGGTGCGAAGCTTCTATGGCCTGGCATCATTCTATCACATATTTATAAGGAATTTTAGTACGATTGTGGCTCTAATCATCAAGCTATCAAAGAAAAATGTTGAGTTCAAGTGGGGAGAGAAGGAGTAAAGGAGTTTTGAAGAAATAAAGGAAAAGCTAACTATAGCTCCTGTATTAGCTCTACCAAGCTTTGACAAAGTGTTTAAATTGAAGTGTGATGTGTTTAGACTAGGCATAAGTGCTGTGCTGATACAGGAGGGCTGACCTATTGCCTACTTTAATGAAAAACTTAGAGGAGCTACACTTAACTATTTTGTTTATGATAAGGAGTTTTACTCCTTGATCCAAGTATTGACTATATGGTAACATTACTTCCTACCCAAAGAGTTCGTGATCTATTTTGATGATGAATCTTTGAGATATTTGAAGAGTTAGCCTAAGATATCGTGAACATAAATCAAATGGGTTGAGTTCATGGAGGGATTTTCATATGTCATGAGGTATAAGATTGGAAAGAACAATGTAGTGGCCAGCGCTTTATTGAGATGACATTCTCTTTTGACTGAATTACAAACTTGGCTATTGGGATTTTCAATGATTAAGGATTTGTATGTTGAGGATCTACATTTTGGTCCAATTTATGCCCAATGTGAAGAGGGTCGGGTGTCATGCCTCAAACCAAGGAATTGTAACAATCCCGCTATGTAAATCAACTTAGGTTAGCTACTAGTTGCTAATGTAAGTATAGTTTATACTAGGCCTTTACCATTTTATGACTTTGAATCATCTAATTCAATCCCTGTTTGGTATTAACCTATAGTGTAACTTACTAAAATAGATTTTAAAAGACAAATAGCTTGAAAAGAAAACAAGTTTGTATAAATAACTTTAGAAAAATGGCATAATAAGAGTTTATAAAAGTTTACAGGTTTACAAAACATAGTACTAGTAATAATAGCTGAAAACTAGAAGGTCACCTAAAGAAACCCTATTAGTTTTACTAAAGGTTAGTAAAGTTATTTAACAAAATAGGAATCCAGCTAATTGGTCTTGAATCTCACTCTCCGATCCCATTCTCTACACTTCTGAAACTTAGAAAAATACAGGTGTATCTACCACGAAACCTGTAAGATAACTATAAAGGAATGAACGACAAATTGCTTAGTAAGTGGGTAGAGACAATAGCACATATCTATTACAGAACAACTAGGGTTTTCAAGAAAGGTTAATTAGATGCAATATATGTTTAAGCAAATGCAATCGTACGATGTTGACCGGTTATCGTAAGATTAGAGAAATTGTGTCCCCTCTAATTCGGGTTTTAAGGAGTTTAATGCCGCGTGCTTTTCGAATTAGCTACCAAACCAGGGCTTGTGTAATAGAGAAACACTCTTCACTTGAGATTACCTTTGAACCATTGTCCTCAACCTTGCCATGACCTTTTCTCTTATCACTTAGTTTGACTAAGTTTGGGGAAATGACTATTTCTGCTATCCTCATCGAAGGGTCCGTGTTTGGCCAAAACTTCTTTGTTATTTTCCCTTAGTAGGTTGCAATGTATGTCCGGTTAGAAGTTAAGTCAAGTTTGAGTTAGATTGCTTTTGGGGTGATCAAGTAATTTCACACCATTCAGTCAAGCAACAGCATTAAGCAACCAATGTATATAGAATCTGGCACTTCACAATAGTAATACAATACTCGAGCACACATTCACACCGATTTCTAGCTTACACTCACAAGCAAGATACATACTAAGGCCTTTAAGTATTCTTAATAATACTTCAAAATATAGTGAAGTACTGATCCCACTTACCTAGACTTGTGATGCTCGATGGTCCTGATAGTTGATCTCGTCTGCTTTTATTGTCTTCCCTAAAATAATCAATATAAACATTTTAGTTTTACTAAATATAAAGTTAGATAAGTTCATTTTAATGATTTAAGTATAGTTATGACTTATCTCAAGTATAGTTATGACTTACTCGTATAAGCTTTATATTGAGTTGCAACTTGCCGTTGAAGTCTCTAAACAGGGTTTTGAATGCTCGCTTAATACCAAGTCTTGATCTCAAAACCTTCTGACCCAGTCTCTAAAATTATCTCAGTTATACCTTTACTTCAGTTAACCCTTGGAACAAAACTTAGAAGATATTTCCACTAAGCATTCCACCCTAACCAACCCTTAAATCAAGTCTTGAAGTCATTTTGAGTAACATTTTCATTACCAAATATTCCCTAAACAGGCTTATGATGGGGTATAGTTAAATCCCTCTTGCTATCTAACTTTCTGATCAACCTTCTAAACTAAATATTAAGTCCTTCTCTTTACAAACGAACCCTTTGAAGCTGTTTCTGAAGTGATTTCATCTAAGCTTTTTAAATCAATCAACATTCTAATCAAGTCTCTAAACTCAATACAATTACCCTTCTTTTACCAAATAACTCCCTAAGCAAAGCACCCATATATTTAGAGTTAAAGTCCTTTCATTCACTAACCTTTTGGACAAGTTTCTGAAGTCATTTCAACTATGTTTCTTTTATGAAATCGCCTCTAAAACAAGGCCCTAATAGGATTATAATTATAATCCTTTACCATCTATCCTTTTAATCAAGTATCTGAACTAAAAATTAAATCCCCTTTCTACTATTTTAATCATTTGAAGAACTCTATGAATAAAATCAATTTATGCATTTACTCCCAGTGACCTGCCCCAGCATCCTATTACAGTTTATAAGCGTGACAAAACATGATCATATAATAGATTTTTCATACCCATTATCACCATATCATTTGTTCTTCTAAATCTATATACCCTTAACTTAATGCATGTAAGCCATAACCAAATGATTTGTGCATACATCAAATTCCATTCAATCTAACCAACTCGAGATCATTTCCCACAATTGAATACAACTTATATGAACTCCATAATTGGTACAACTTGATTTTCTTAAAGCCAATTACACAAAAAATAGCATTTTTCAAATTTAAAGGCTTAAAAATTACTAAAAATTATAGAAAATATTTTTGGTTGAAAACTCTTCATAAGATTCAAACATGCAATATATGAAAGTTCTAGAAAAATTTTAGTTTCAAAACAACAACAATAAAGTCATTCAAATTAGCTTTGAAAATTGTTTGATTTCGCTCGGTTTTTTTAAGGAAGTATTATATCTACTAAAAATTTTTATAATCCGATATTTTTCCCTGAAAGTATATGCAAAAATACTTCAAAATAAATTTTCTCATATTTTTTTAGATTAATTTATTATTTTTACAAAATTTGGAAAAATCAAACCAAAATCTTGATTCATCGAAAAACCACCATCCAACCACCACCATCCATCATCATTGTGTTAGCCCACCTAGGTGCTACTCCTACTGTTGGCCAGTGGTGGTGGTCTGTGCCCAACATACCCCTAAACTCATGTTCTTCAATTCTATTCGGTTTGCGTAGTACTTGTTCTAATTTTCTTCAGAATTTATCCTATTGTGTTTTCCTTGATTCTATAATTTTCCTAGCTTTCTTACAACTTCACTAAAGTCTTAGAGAGAAGTGGTGATAATTCCTAAGCTTTAAGTGGTGAAAATGAGGATTCTTTTCTCCCTCTTGGTTTATATACTCCCTTTTCCATGCAAAGCTAGGTGTCTTCAATTTATTTCCTTTATGAACAGCTATCTTTTTGCTAGATCATGCCCTAACACATGTGGATCTGATGCTTTACTAATTTTTCCTTATCTTTTTATTATTTTCTTATAAATTTTTAGTTAACTATGCATATTTTTTGGGTATTTTAAGCATATGGGTATATAATTATATATAATAATCACACCCGAAGTCTATGTGCTATTTTTATATATTATTTTTTGTCAATTAATAATTTTAATATCCAAATAATTTATCTCTAAAGTTCGGTTAACTTTTGCTACCTAATTTACGTGTTTATGACAAATAAATTACAATATAATATAATTTAGTAAAATTAACTATTTTTAGCTATAATATTATTATTATATTATATTTCTAAAATCTAGACTTATCACGTGTTATTGTCTAATTCCTAGGATTTATACGTAAAATATTATCTTAATTGGCCTACTTTCGCGTACACCATAAATTACTAGGTCGGAATAGCTACGTAAATTACGGGGCTCACAGCAAGCACTGAATGACTATCATAGGGAGGATAGATATTTATTTAGGAAGAGGAGATTATATATCTTGACCTGTTCTATAAGAGAACCGTTAGTGCACGAGGCGCATGGAGGAGGATTGTTTGGACACTTTGGCAAGCACTAAACTCATGAGGTACTACCTTAAGATTCTTTTAGCTGAAGATGACAAGGGATGTTTAAGCTGTGTTAGAAAGGTGTGATACCTGTAGAAAGTTAAAAAGCCGAGATGAGTAAGGGTAACATTTACCATTATTGATCTCGACCAAACCATGGTTCAAGCTGAGCATAGACTTTATGTTAAGTCTATTGAGGACGTCCTAAGGGAAGGACTCCATCATAGTGGTCATGGAGGTCATGGATCGATTTAGCAAGATGGCACACTTCGTGTCATGTTTCAAGACTAATGACATTTTGGCTATCTCTTTTCTTTTCTTATAGGAGGTTGTCAAACTTGATGAAGTAGCCAAGACCATTGTTTTGGATAGAGACCAAAAGTTCATGAGCTATTTCTAGAGAATGTTATGGTGACGAATGGGAGCAAAGCTATTGTACAATACGTCTTATCACCCACAAATGAATGGATAGACTGAGGTTGTCAATATGACAGGGAACTTTATTTTGAGTTCCTCTTAATCAGAACATGGCCAATTGGGATATATACCTGCCAATAATTAAGTTCACCTACAATAGAACTGCTTACAGTGTTACAAGCATGTTACCATTTAAGGTTGCCTATGGGTTTAACCTTGAACTCCCATTGGACTAGACACCCCATATGAGCCCAGATGATGATTAATTAGCTATCAAAAGAGTTGAGACTATCAGAGCAATGCACCAAAAGGCCATAGAATATTCGAGCCAAGCTACTACCAAGCTTAAGAGGTAAGGTCGAGGACGGATGAACAGAGAATTACAGCAAGGTGATTTGGTTTGGATCCACCTTAATAAGGAATGATTCTCGAACTTAAGAAAGAGCAAGTTATCTCCCAAGGCTAATAGACCATTTAAAGTGCTTGAGAAGATCAATCTTAATGCCTATAAGATTGAACTACTTAACAAGTGCGGAGTTTCCGGCTCCTTTAACATTGCTGACTTCCATCCACATACTCCTAAAGATGAGCAATGTGAAGCTGAATAAGATTTGATCTCAAATCTCAAACACCCTTGAGGGGATGATAGGGATTATGAACTGATCACATGCTCTTAAGCTTGAGGATTCGCTCAAATAGTATGCTGAGCTGTCTGAGTTGAGTTAAACTCAGAAAAGCGACACATTCTCTAGTCCGACTTGCCAAGTTACTTTGCTTACCACTTCATCCAAGAGATTACCAAGGTGACTGACCTATTGTTGAGTCGATCCCTCCTTAATACATTGATCCAAGGTTAAGTACAGAACGCAAATGCTGCCTACCCGAATCATTGCTAAGACCGAGGTAACACTGTCCTGGGTTGATCATCTGAGGTTGACCTAACAATGGACCATCCCCTAGGTCAACTCTTCCTCAGTTTGGATCATTTGAGCTGCTAAGCTCGACTTGATCTGCCTAGAACCTGTTTAGCTCGACAAACTACATCATTGGGACCATAGAATGGATAACGTACGTGCGCCTTATTTGTCTAACATCACACTGTCCTTTTTGTAACCAAATATTCTTTCGTTTGGTTCCAACCTTACCCTTGTAAATTGTTCCTCTTTCTTTTTCCAATATGATTCTTTTTGTAATTTACACTAACCTAGGACTTACCTTAATTTGGTTCTATAAATACTTATAAATGAGGATAGTCGTAACAGTCAATACAATTAACATTCAGACATTTTCCTCTTGCGTGACTTAAGTATGTCTTGCTTACTTTTGACTACTCTTATTTAGCCCATTCAGCGTGAATTAGTGATGAGTGAACTCCAACTACACTTATGCATTATATCAAGTGCGACTTGAGCTCATGTGAGGCATTGGTATGTCATATCGATCATCGGTGTATAAGGACCCCTGCATAACCTTTGACTCTTATTTATCTTTCGAATAGTCTCAAGATTTAGACCCATCCTCCTATTGGTTCACATGATACTAGATGTCATGTGTTCATCTACGATCGTGCCTATATCAGACCTTATTAATAATAATGTACATGTTAACCCTAAATCTAGTGTGCAAGGAAATCAGTGCAACAAAAGATATACTAGTCGAAATAACAAGTATCCATTCAGAGGATACATCAAAAGTAGATTCAAAGGCTACAAAAGCCAAAATTTGAAGAAATAGTAATTAATAGGTATAGATCATCTAATTTTGATGCTTGCTCTTTTCGCAATAGATATGATCATATTGAAAAATATTGCTTCGATAAATTGAACAAGCTTAGTACATAACAAGCTAGATCTTTGCACAATATGAGTTTGAATTTTGGTAGACTGATAACTCTGATTTTAAACATATTTCATATGGTGATTTTATAGCATTTCCCTTACATTTTTGGTTTTCTTTAAAGAAATTGATACTTAATTGAGTAAAATGTTGATTTCAGGGTTTAAACGCGTTCTAGGCTCGAAAACGAAGAAAAGGAATCAAGTTTCACTCAATTCTGAGTTCAAACGAAGAAGTTATGAAGTTTTGAAGTTATGCAGAAGTTTTGCCTTAGTGCAGAAAGTTACACGACCTGGGGACACGGCTATATCCCAGGCCGTGTCTGGTGACGAAAATAAAATCCGTGTAATACACATATATAAGGAGATCTTAGGGTTTAAAAGGGAGAGAGACATTACAGAAACGAAAAGACACAAGAGACGAGAGGAGACTTAAGGAGAACATCAACCAAGAAGCAAGAACAACATCGATTTCAAGATTATAGAGAGATTGTTCATCAAATCAAGAGGGGTTTTTGTAAACCCTAAAGTCAAGCCAAGTAACTATAGGTTTGAACTTAAAACCCAAGGTTTAGGACGATCAGCTAAAGGATCCGATCAAACCCAAATTATAAACTATTTAACAAAATACCAGTAAAAATGACCCTGTAAACTTAAATTTAAGAAAGTGAGTAGTAAAATAAGAGACTATAAAATTTTCAAATTTTAAGCATAATAACTACTAATTACTGAAAAGGCAAAAAGTGTAATATAATAACTAATAAATTAGTAGAGATAGATTATATGTATACTAAAAATTTTAGAATGACCAAAATAATATTTAGGAATGTTTACGTGTACCCTACATGTATTTACGTGTAGATAAAAATACGCGTAATTGCTAAAATAGGCCGAAAATTAAGTAAATAATTAAAGAAAAATACAAAATAATTATAAAAAAATCAGAAAAAAATCAGAAGGAGAGGTCTGCAACTGGATTAGGTCGTGACTGAAAAGAAAAAAAATTGGCCAATAAAAATGTGCCAAACTAAAAGCCTAAAATCAAGGAAATGGGCAAAATCACATCAAATTAATGCACATTAATTACTATGTTTGTCTATAAATAAGGAAAAAATTCACAGAAGACATTTGGACAGTTTGTAATCTGAGAAAAATCGAAACACAAGAAAAATCGAGAGAAATTCCAGAAAATAAAAAAAAAAAAGAAAACTGTGCAAATTAGCAAGGTGAACTGGAACCACCACCCACCACCACCTGGGACCGAACCACCACCACCACCCTACCCTAGGACCAGCGTCTGGACCGGCCGACAGCCTTGGACCGGGTTTGGACGGCCAGAAATCCTTGAACCGGTTAGTCATTTACTCATCCCGATTTTTGTATAATTTTGTAAAATTAGTTATTTTGCCCAGAAAATTATGAAACTTGTTATTCTGAGGTTTTATTGTATGTAGATTTAGGAAAAAATATTGATTTAGTTTAATTATGTCTGGAAATATAGGGTTCTTAAGAAATTGATCAAAACCGAGCATGATTAAACCGGAAATTAAATAGGCTTAGGGATGTAGTTTGGGGCTCAAATTTTTTCTGTAGGACTCTCATATGATTTAGAACAGTGCTATGAAGCCCTTTTTTTTTAAATTAATTTTCGAAAATTTTAAGTTAATTTTTAGCCCTAAAATGATGGTAAAATTGGGTGATTTGGGATTAATTAGGTAATTAGAATGTTAATTACTGATTTGGATCCTGATTAGATGATTAAGGAAGTTAATCTCTGCAGTGGAACCCTAATCCTAGCTTTTAGGTACTAATTATGGTTAATTAGAGAAATTAGGTAAAGAATATAAGAAATTAGGAAAATGTGAAAATATAAATTACTAAATCTAAAAAATAAAGCTATTTAGTTAATATTATAATTGAAAACAGAAAAATAATAAATCTGAAATAATATTTAATTTTAAGTAAATATCTCAAAATGTAAAATTTTTACACATCGGAAATAAATCCGATACCTCAGTTAGGGTTAACGTGTACCGAATAGTTAGAATACCAAAATTTCGACCCAATAGGATATTTGAATACCCGAGCATAAGGTGATTAATGTCACATAGGGATTCGAGCCTAATTACGACTTAGGAATTAAAACTAAAATCTAGCTTAGGAGCCGAACCCCGAAATAAAACACAACGAATTATTAATACGTTGTAGGTATACATGAGGAAAATGAGTTACATTATAAATTAGAATAAGAATCTATAAAATACGAGTACTAAAAGAACCTATTTGTATTATAGGACACCCAGAAACAAATCAACTCGCAACTAGAGGATCGAGCGGTCGAGCAAATTCAAGTAAGTTGGGTTATTGCTTATTGTAATAGAGTACTAGTTTTGTAGTGCTCGGAGACTTAGGCTTGTATATGCTTGTGATTTTAAGTAGTTTGCGCATGTGTTTGATGTATCTGAATTCGTGCTGGAATTTGTGCTGTGCGTGATTTTGTGACTGATTTAATTGGTATGAACTTGTTTGAAAACCTTAACCGGAATGTAATCTTAGTCGACCGTAATAACCGAAAACGTCATGCATTGCAACCCGTTAGGGGATCATAGGACTCTCCAACCAAATACCGACCCCTTCGAAAGGGATAGCGCAGGATTGCAAAATGGTCCCTTCTTCATCCTCAGTCGAACTAAGTGACAGGAGGGGAGGTCGCGGCGGGGGTGAAGTCAATGGTTCGAAGGTAGTCGCGGGAGGAGCGAGGTCTCCATTGCACAAGCCTGGGTTTGGTTGTGAGCTGCTGCATAACATGGAACTCCTCAACCCGGATTGGAGCGGGTGAAATTTCTCTGATTTCACAACGGACCGGACTACGTTGTGCGATGACACTTGATTGTTGCATTGCATGAAAATAATTGTTTGATAACCCTGTTTGTGCTTGTATGCATTCATGAGTCTCCAATTCAACTTACTGAGCTGTAGTTGCTCATACCCTTATAGATCCTTTTGCAGGTTCCGATTTGTAATCTCTTCAAGTACCATGCCGCCCTACAATTATCCAGAGGTTAGTCTTTTTGAAGCCAGGAGTGTGAGGATCAAGTTGTTTAGCTTAATGTGTAACCAGACTGACCTTGTAGTTAAAGGATGAAGACTGTTAGTTATTCTGTAAATTAGTAATCTGTAGTTGTTATGTAAATCATCCTGGGAAGCTCTGTGGACTTATTTATACGAATATTTATGTTTAACAGTAATTTGAGTTACTTATCATATTTATAGTATAATCATTAATCGAACTGTTTACTTCAAAGCGAGTGGTCGTCGACGCCTTGTGTAGATTATCTCTATGGTAGGAACTGTGAGGCCAGTTTCTATCATAGAATGGTTTACACAGCGGGACTGTTGCGACTTCGCGACTTCGGGGCGTAACAGTTTTTATGCTTTATTTTACATTTTTGATGAAACTCGTTTTTAGATTCGTTATGATAGCTTAGAATTCGAGTATTTAGGATTATGGAACCTAGGGTTTCATGTAACCCTTGGATTGAATTATAATTTCAATAAAGTTTCTATCTTTTCTTGATTCAATTATGTCGTTTAATTATTGATTGATAATTCTAGAGTGTCAATATATGATATTATGCATGTTGATTGAGAAATTGCATGTGTAGTTAGATCTTAGCATAATTGGAGAGAATTACATGTATACTTAGAGATAAGATACATGTTTCTTCCGGAAAGTTGATTGTTTGTGTGGGAATTCATTATACATTAATGCAATTCTAAGTTATATTACTAAGTGAAGAGATTCCGGTAAATAATTTAGGATTAGGGTTAATATGCTTGAGAAAGATATTAGCTTTAATTGTGAATCCCTCCGGTCAAGAATTATAGAAACTAAATTGAATACATTTTAAAAAGGTTACATGTTAAACACTAGGGGAAATAATTCCTAAATACATTATTGCATACTTGAAGTCGTTCGTAGTTTATTGCTTTCTAATTTGTTTAACCAAGTTTCATAATTAGTTTAGTTGGTTAATTTCAGTATTTTTAATTCATTCAACTTATCATAATTTTCCGGTTAGATAATAAAGCTAAAGTTAATATTAGTACTCAAAATCTCTGAGGGATCGACTCGGACTCATATCCGCTATATTAAAATTGATAGGTGCGCTTGCCTCGTATCATAGACCTAAGCTAATCTGGGTTCCAAAAAAGAATTAACTCTATAGAGTAGAAGGAAGGAACCTATGTGAGGAACATGGAGCAAGATTGAAGGGAACATGGTGCCTAGATAGTAGGTGTTCATGTCACATGAGTAGTAATGCTTCACTATTCATAAGTTTAGAGTGGAAGGAAGGAGCTTATGTGAGGTTTGGAGATGATAGTAAGGGAAAAATCATCACAATTAGTAAAATTAGTTTACTTCCTCATACTATAGAAAATGTTATTTTAGTTGGAGGCTTAAAACATAATTTGTTGAGTATAGGTCAATTGTGTAACAAGGGTTAGAAAATGGTGTTTGATAAAAATAAAGTAAAGGCTTATGATAAAAATGGTACAAAATTGTTTGAAGGCAATATGTCGAGTTGGTTCTTTTTTTCCTCTTGGTTTTTATTTAAATTAGTTTTCTTTAAACTGATCAATATTAAACCTTATTCATTTAATACTAACCCTTGATTAGGGTTTAAAGAAAACCGATTTTTTTATATTCGAAAATTGTTTTTGAAGTCGTTACTCGACTGGAGTTAGGAAAAAGAGTTAAGTTATAACTAATTAGGTGGATTAGTTATAATTTAGCTATTAGTCTTTCGATAAAACCAATTTTTAAAATGGTTTTAAAACTAGAGATTTGGACCTGAGGGCTATCCCATTAAACTTTAAACAAGTACCACTTTTTATCTTTTTGAATTTAATTTCTCTTTTCAATAATATGCTTTTTCAATTTCTGAACAACAAATCGTATCACATGTGACTAAATTAATGAAATTAAACAATTATTTACAAAGATGGAAAAAAGAAAAAATTTCCATATTTTAAGTTGCCCCATACATATGGGTGTTTACGTATCTATTATTTGGGATCAAATTTTCATAGTTCTTTTATCAAAAACATTAGCGAGTTAATTGATTTTAGTTTTGAAAAAAGATCAGGTTTAGTTTTTTACCTGTGGTGATTTATTTAAAGAAAATTTCTAAAGGTTCTAATTAGGGTTTTATTTTTGGAAATTATAAATAGGATCCTAATTTTGAAAAGGTCCATTTATTTTATTTATTGAAAAAACTAATTTTTTCTAAGTGATAAAATTTTATTTATTTCTTATTTTTTACTTTTATTTTATTATTATTTTGACTAAAAATAAATAGGATGAAACTAAATTTTTTATTTTTTTCTTTTTCTTACTTCTTTTTCTTTTTCCTTTTGTTTGGTTTCTTTTTTTCTTCTTTTTTTTTTCTCCTTTTTTATGTTTGCGTTTATAATTAAAATAATAACAATAATAATAATTAAAAAAAATAAAAAATTGACAAACAAAAGACAAAGTCCGACTTGAGTTTTGTAGCGTAGGGTTGGGTTTGGAGTTACTAGACGGGCTGGATCCGGAGCGGATATTAGGTTGGATCGTAGATCCGAGTCAAGTCTCAAACCTTCTTCTATAGCAACAGTGGCAAGGCATGCTCTAGGGTGATTTAACCACCAAAATGAGCGAGAAAAAACTTTTTGATGGGTTTCTTATTGGACTTGGGGGGATTGGCAAGGGTACTGTAGACTAACTCGGCCGTTAATGGTGGTCGGAACTTGGTTTGATGGTGGCGGTGGTTGTAGTATCGTGGATTTGGGTTAGGTTACTGGTTTGGGTTATGTGTGAGGTTGTTTAGTCGAGAGGGGGTTATCAGATGTTAGCTATGGAGTGTGCTGTGTTCGTGCGTAAGAGAGAGAGAGAGGGGTCGGGGATGGTCGTGTGTTGTTCCAGTGTGGTCGAAGTTGAAGTAAAAGGGAGAGCCTAGAGAGAGAATGGGTTGTGTGTGCGTGTACAGTATCTAGGGGCATCGGTGTGTGGATTTGGAGAGGATAGTGGGTCGGTGGTTGAAGGATGAGGGTGGTCGAGAGTGTAGGTATTTGGTTGTAAGGGGTTGGAGGTGATTTGGTGTCGGGTAATGTGCGAAGATGTAGCTACGACACGTAGTGGAGAAAGAGTCGGTGGGTTTGGGAAATGGGTGTTGTTGAAGTGTGGTTAGAGAGTAGGGGGATGAGGGTGGTCTGTTATGGGTTGGGATGTGTGTGGCTGTTTATGTGTATGAAGAAGTTTGTGGTGAAGGCTGAGAGAGGGTGTGTGGTATGGTGAGGGTAACGTATTGCTGTTGGCAGTAGTTGGATGTGGAGGCGTATAGTGTTGCTCTGAATTATAGTAAGGATAGGAGTGGCCGAGGGAGAGAGATGTCATAGAGTTTGGGGCATTGTGTGTGTGTAGTTCGATGTACTGATTCTAGAGAGAGAGAGAAAGAGAGGTCTATGGGTTCGATGGTAGATTATATGCATGAGTTGGGTTTGAGTGTGAGAAATAAAAGGAAAGAGGAGAAGAGGAAGGAAAATGTGTTGTTAAGGCCAATCCAAAGTCCTACGTGTCACAACAAGACACGTGGCTTAGTGATTCCTTGATATGTAGCAACACGTTGTATGAAGAAGAAGAAAAAATAAGAGGCATTATTACGCCTCTAGTGTGATTCGAGCCCCCAATCTCAAGCCAAACCCAAATTCAAGTCCAAATGCTTATTTGTTAGGCCATTGATTTGTGTCTTGTCTTTATATATAGTTAAATTGTACATATAGATTAGGTCAGTTTGGGTTAGATTCAAATTTAAGCTCAAGCTTAATGACCTTCTCCTTATTTATTAAAAATTCTACTCTATTAAACTTATCTAAAAATTTATTATTTTCTAAATTTTCTAAATTCTCTATTTTTTATTTTTTGTGACTTTTTCAATTTTCTATAAATTTTTTTTATTTTCTATTTCTTATTTTTTTCATCTTTTCTTAAATTTTCTATTTTTTGTATTTTTTTTTTCTAAATTTCTTATTTTTTGGCTTTTCTATTTTTGTATTTTCCCTAATTTAAGACCCTTTATCCCATTTTAAAAATTTTGAAAAAAATAAAAAAGGGGGGCAAAAGTGGGGGAATCTACACAATTGAAAGAAAATTATATATATTTTGTAGAACTAGCTAAAGTAGAAACTAAAAGTTGCTTTTTGAGTATTTCTGATAATGCATTTTTATGGCATAAGAAGCTTGATTACATTAATTTTCATCAATTGGATAGTTTATCTAAGGGGCAAAAATGGGGGTATCTACACAATTGAAAGAAAATTATATATATTTTGTAGAACTAGCTAAAGTAGAAACTAAAAGTTGCTTTTTGAGTATTTTTGATAATGCATTTTTATGGCATAAAAAGCTTGATCACATTAATTTTCATCAATTGGATAGTTTATCTAAAAATAATCTTGTAGATGACTTGCCTAAAATGCACGTAAAGATGATTTTCGTTATGCTACATGCATCAAGAATAAAACGAGTGTTGTTTCTCATAAGTCTAAGCATGTGATATCAACAAAAAGACCTTTAAAGCTGTTGTATTTAGATTTGTTTGGTCTTGCATGTACATTGAACTTAGGTGGTAATAAGTATGGCTTAGTAATAGCAGATGACTTTTTTAGGTATACTTGGATTCTATTCTTACGACATAAAAGTGATGCTTTTTTAGGCTTTGAAAAATTTTCAAAGCAAGTTCAAAAATGAAACAGACTTTTTCATTATTAGTTGATAGATTGATTATGGAAAAGAGTTTGAAAATGATGGTTTTGCAAAATTTTGTGATCAAAATGGTATTGCTCACAATTTTTCAGCTTCTTATACTCTACAACAAAATGGAGTAGTAGAGCATAAAAACAGAACAATTCAAGAGATGATACAGACTTTGTTAAACAAGAGTGGTGTAGCATAATATTTTTAGGCAGAGATGTCTTAATATCGTGTTACATTATCAATCGTGTATACATAAGGCTATTTACCAAGAAAATGTCATATGAGCTTTATAAAAGTAGAAAACCTACTGTATTATATTTTCATGTGTTTAGTTTCACATGTTTTATTAAGAAAATAGGTCTAAACCTTGGTAAATTTGAGGAAAGAGAAGATGAAGGCATATTTCTAGGATAATCCTTGAATAGCAAAACATATTGTGTGTTTAACAAGGTTTTTAAAACCATAGAGAAATCCATAAATATTAAATTTGTTGATGAAATTAAAATAGATGATTCTAATGATAATTCTTATGAGAAAGTTAAAGGTAAGAATGAAAATGTATAGCGAAGATAGATAGAAATGTTCGTTGAACCTAAGTCTAAAACTTCATTTGTACCAAAATCAGAAGCACAATAAAAAGTAAAAGCAGAAGCAAAATTAAAGGCTACCTAGGTAATATCTGAGCCTTATGAAACAATCAGATTTAAAACTTATCATTTACCAAAACAAGTGATAGGTAATATCAATACTAAAGTTAAAACTAGAGCTAGCTTGATAAATATTGAAAACCATTTTGCCTTATTATTTAAGTTTGAGCCTAGCACTATTGATGAAGCTTTGTTTGACAATAGCTGGATAAATGCCATGCAAAAGGACCTAAATCAGTTTCAAAGAAACCAGGTATGGACATTTGTTCTTAAACCTAAAGATAAGTTTACCATAGGAACAAAGTGAGTATTTAAGAATGAGCTAGATGAGCATGGTAAAATTATTAGAAATAAGACAAGATTGATAGCTAAGGGCTACTCACAAGAAGAGGGAATTGACATTGATGAAACATATGCTCCAGTTGCTAAATTAGAGGGAATTAGACTTCTGCTTGCTTTTGCTTATTGTAAAGGCTTTAAGTTGTTTCAAATGGATGTTAAAAGTGCATTTTTAAATAGATACATTAAGGAGGAAGTTTATGTTGAACAACCTTTAGGGTTTGAAGATCCACTTAAAGAGGATTATATGTGCATAAATTGAGAAAAGCCTTGTATGGATTAAAACAAGCTCCTAGACCTTGGTATGAAAGACTAAGTGACTTTTTGATCAAGAATGGATTCTAAAGGGGTAAGGTAGACACAACCTTATTTCTGAAACATTATAACAATGATACCATAGTAGTCCAAATATATGTTGATGTCATTATTTTTTAATTTACTTATGAGACATTTTGCAAGGAGTTTTTTAAGCTTATACAAGCTGAGTTTGAGATGTCTTTAATAGGTGAGTTGAACTTCTTTCTTGAACTTCAAATAAAACAAACCAATGATGAGATTTTTGTGCATCAAGAGAAGTATACCAAGTAGATTCTAGAGAAGTTTGTTATGAAAAATGTCAAAGGTATCACTACACTTATGCGTTCCTTAACTAGGTTAGATCTTGATGATGCAGGTAAGAAAGGTAATAAAAAGCTTTATAGAAGTTTAATTGGTTCTCTATTATATTTAATTGCATTAAGACCAAACATATTGTTTTGTGTGCGTATCTATGCACGGTTTCAATCTAAACCAATTGAAACACACTTATCAATTGTAAAAAGGATTTTCAAGTATATATCTTGTACAATAAAGTTGAGGAATTTGGTATCCAAAGAATTACAACTTTGATTTGGTTGGCTACTCAGAAGCTAGTTATGCTGGATGTAAGATAGATAGGAAAAGTACCTTAAGTACTTGCTAGTTTCTAGGGGACAAATTGGTTTCTTGGGGACAAATTGGTTTCTTGGTTATCCAAGAAACATAATTCTGTTACCTTATCTATAGCTGAAGCTGAGTATGTTTCAATTGACAATTGTTGTGCTCAAATTTTATGGATTAAACAACAATTATTTGATTACAGACTAAATTTGAAAAATATCCTAATAAAATGTGATAATATAAGTGCAATCAATTTGATTAAAAATCCACTGTATCATTTTAGATTTAAGCATATAGAGGTAAAATATCATTTCATCCGTGATCATGTTAATAATGGTGATATAAATATTGAATTTGTTTGAATTGATACTAACTTAGTTGATATTTTCACTAAGTTTCATGATAGATTTATTAGAAATGAAATTGGTGTTTGTTATCCATTTGCATAAATTCTTGATTGACTAGTATTTTGGTAATACTTTGTATTATAATGTTGCGTGTATAATAAATTTGGATATATTATGATTTTCTATGGAATCTTTCGCATGTGTATGTTTACGTTTATTTTAGTTTTTCTATAAAGTTTACATTTTATTAATTCTTGTATTTTATTGTAAGTTAATATACTCGTAGCTAAGTTAGGTAACACATAAGTAGTTTATTAAGCTCATTAATTACTTCACATAGATTATAGGATTTTTAGTTTTGCAAAATTTCTAGGTTATTTAATTGTATAATATTTAATTATTCTCTTTAATCTCCCTTTTTTAACCGTTGAAACTCATTTAATGAGCTTTATCATTCTTTTTCCTATGTGAGCTAAACGTAATCAGCTCAAAATCCTCATCCCTCTCTTTTGGTGCGAGTTTCTTTTACATCCAATAACTTACCATCTTTTGTAACGACCATGTCTCTATTTTGCTTCCCATTTTACTTCTTGATCATGATCCACTTCTCCACAACATCTTAACATTCACACACAGTCAACTTCTTAATTTCTTTAAATCCCTATTCTCCTTAACTACAAATCACTTCATTTGCTCACCTTCTTTACTCTCTCTCTCTCTCTCTCAATTCCATCAAACCCTAATCCAAATTCTCTTGTGTTCATCTTATTTCTCTTTAATGGTTCTTAGGAAATCCTCTTGTCTTGGTCTCAAGACTTAAAGAATACGAAAGACAATCTATATTCTCTGGTGCATGAGCCATCTCTAATCAAACCCCAATTCAAGAACCTCAGAACCCTAGTTTAGAAAACCCTAATTATGATCCTGAACAATCCGAGACTATAACCAAAGAAAAGGAAAATCTTGATTAGGGTGTGAATTCTTCTAATGAAGAAATTACTAAAACTGAAGAGGAATCTGAACAAGAATCTAGAGATGAAGAGGAAACAGAAGAAGAGGAAAACTTTACAAGTGAAGAAAATATTACCAAGTCAAAACCAAAGTTAGAACCATAAGTAGAGTTTGATCTAGAAGATGAACCAGAAACATAAACAGAAACATAAACAATTGTTGAATGATTCAAGCATATTAAGGCTGAAATGAAAAGGGTAAAGCCTTAAACTATATTTTTCTCATCCTCTAAACAACATTAGTACATAGAGCCAAGTATTTTTGTATTTGACTACTTTCAAAAGAATGGCTTTTATCGGGATGTGTTTCTAGATGTTTTACGGTACAAGAACATATGAAATATAGAAACTATGGTTTAAGCAAATTTGCTAAGTGAATTCTATGAAAATCTTGATGTGGATTAAAGAGACTTGTGGGTATCCAAAGTGAATGAATGGAAAATTGAGGTTATAAAAGAAAACATTCAAAAGTGTTTTAGAATGATAGGGAATTGATGGAATATTCTTGGAAACAAATTTTTGATGAGTTAAACAAAGGTGAAAGAATCTAGCATGGGAAAGAAGTTAGTATTTTTAACTTTGGGTTGATTGTGCATATGTTGCACAAGATGGTTATTAGTTGTATTCTTAAAAAAAAAAAAGAAGTAAAACAAGTATCTATAAAGAAGATGCCATGGTGATTCTAGCCATGATGAGGAAAAAGAAATTGGACATTGTTGCACAAATTCTTAGGCATGCATTCATGACTAAGAGAAAGAGGTCCTATGAAAATCTGTTGATGAAGTTATTTGAGTATAAAAAGGTTAAAATTCTGAAGGTTATAAAGAAGGAGATACCCATTCAAGTGATAGGAGGAGTTCACTTTAATCATATGGGTATAAATGTGAAGAATAAAATCAAGTATATTGATGATAGGGCATTCTATGTGCACGATAAGTACAAGAAGAATAGATTACCCAAATCATTGTTTAAGAAGGGGGGGAGGGGTGGTGGTTATTAGGAGCAGTTTTAGAATCTAATTTAGAATGTGAATTACAACCAGTGAAGAAGGTTAGCAAGAAAAAGAATTGATGCGAACCGTAGCGAAAAACAGATAAGGCCAATCGGTGAATAGGTCCGAACTTGCAGAAAGCTCGAAAAGAGTCAATGGGGAAAGGTATGAAAGGGTGAAAGCGAAGGACAAAAATAGTAAGCAAAACCCACGAATAGCTCTAGAGGATATGATGCACCAATGGAACTTTCGAGGACTTACGACACAATTCGATGTGATGCACGAATTGGTCCAATGAGGTTACTCTCCACCTAACCTTACTTAAGGGAAAGGATAAGAGTGATGCTGAGCATAAATAACAATGTTTATGCAGGAAAGAAGGTACTCAAAAGTGTATTCAAGATTGTCTGATGTCTTACAACCATAAGTATAAGGGTATTTATACTCGTAAATTAGGGCAAGTTGCTCAAAGGGGAAAAGGCAAAAATTACATTTCCTAAAGAAGCAATGTTACATGAAACAAAGGGTAAAAACGAATATACAAGGAAAATAATCATTGGTGCTACAGATTCTATACATGATACAGTATACGTAGCGATGCTGCATTAGCGAGATTGTTAATAGATGCGAACAAAAAGTATAGACGGATGGGTTTGTCCGAGTAGGGATGGCTTAGTCAATCTTATCTTTATCTCTCGGCTTCTCGGCAAGGAAGATGCCGAGTAATTGGTCGACTTGGCAACAAAGAGTAATCGCTAACTTGGCATACCACACAATAATGGGCGGTCATATGGCACGGCATTAGAGGTGACTTTGCAAGGATATACTCGGCTTTAGCAGGGGTTGGTTGGAACATAAAGATTCATTGTGCTAACCCCGTTAGTCTTCGAGCTCGGCTGTAGGTTAGGGGCCCTGTAGCTTGATTCCCATCATTCCCTCCTAGTTGTTTTGGATTTGGGATCAAATCCGGATGTTGTTCGCTCAATTCTCCATCAAGGTGATATGGATTGAGGTCAACAATGTTGAAGGCGTCAAAAACCCCATAGTCCTTAGGTAGTTCCAACTTGTAGGCATTGTTGCTGATTTTCTAGAGGATTCTGAAAGGTCCTTCCACTCTTACAGATAATTTGTTTCTCCTTTTGTTCGGGAATCGTTCCTTGCTGAGGTATAGCCATACCAAGTCTCCTGATTGAAATTGTTTTGTTGACCAACCCTTGGTCTTTTCACGCATTCTTCTAGCAGCCTGGTTGATGTGCTAAGTGATCTTATCATAGATGTGCTAAAGGGATTGTACCTAACTGAGGCGTTGGGGTCCTCTTAAACGGGTATGAGTACAGGGGCAATGTCGAGGGGTAACTCAGGATTAAATCCATAGACCACTTCGAATGGGGTTTACTTAGTGGTGTCATGTACGATTCGGTTGTAAGCAAACTCAACCACTAGTAAGCAGACGTCCCAATCGACCAAGTTTTTGCCGATTACAGCTCGGAGTAGTAAACCTAAAGTATGATTAACCACCTTTGTTTAGCCATTAGTTTAGCGGTGATAGGAGGTACTGAAGAGTAATTTGGTTCCCAGCTGATGCCACAGGGTTTTCCATAAATGACTTAAGAACTTCGGGTCTCTATTGGAGACTACACTCCTTGGCACGCCGTGTATTCTCACAATCTTCTGTAAGAAAAGAGAAGTAATAGCTGAAGCGTCATTAGTCTTGGTGTAGGGTACGAAGTGTGCCATCTTACCGAACCAATCCACAAAGACCATTGCAAAATCTTTTCCTCAGGTAATTCTCGGCAGTCTAAGAACAAAGTCCATGCTTAGTTCGGTCCATGGCCTCATCGGAATAGGTAGAGGCATCGCCTGCCCTTGTTCAGCTCGACACTTGGTCTTTTTGCACGTAACATGGCTTTCGACCACTCATTGTACATCTCTTTGTATTCTTGGCCAAAAGAATCAACCATTCACTAGTTCATAGGTCCTTCTCTCTCTAAAATATCCAGAGAGTCCTCCGCTGTGGGCTTCTCTAATTAATAATTCCTGTAGGGAACAAGTCAGCACGCATAGTTTTCCTCCTCGGAATAGATAGCCTTCCTATACATAATACTCGTCCACTGTTCTCCCATCTAATCATCTTGAAATTATTGGTCCAAAGTATGGATCCTTGAAGTACTGTTCTTTGATATTTGCAAAACTAAACAATCTGGTCTACAATTCTGATAAGAGTGCATGCCTCATCGATAGAGCATCTGCAGCTACATTGCTCTTTTCTTGCTTATACTTGATCACAAAATTGAATCCTTCAAGGAATTCAACCCATCTCGCCTATCGCTTGGACAGCTTAGTCTGACTTCGGAGGTATCGTAGTGACTTGTAATCAGTATATATGACAAATTCTCTCAGCAGTAGATAGTGCTGCCATACTTACAGTGCTCGGATTAGTGCTAAGAGTTCTTCGTCATTTACGGAGTAATTTAACTGGGGTCCTTGGAGCTTCTCACTGTGGAAAGCAATTGGTTGTCCTTCCTGCATCAGGACAGCACCTATTCCAATACCTGACACGTCGCGCTTTAGCTCAAAAATTTTGTTAAAGTTAAGGAGTACTAACATTAGGGCGAAGGTCAACTTCTCCTTTACTTCAGCGGAACTCCTCTCCTCCATTTCTCCCCATTGGAAGTTAGTGTTTTTTCTTGTTAATTCAGTAAGTGGTGCAGCAAGGGTATTGAAGTTCCTGATGAACCTTTGGTAAAACAAAGCTAATCCATGGAAACTTCTCATGTCGTCACAAGTAGCAGGGGCAGGCCATTCAAAAATTGCTTGGATCTTCTTATCATCGACTCATAAGTCTTCTCCATTGACTACATAGCCTAAGAATACCACTTCATGCTAGCAAAAATAACATTTCTTTAAGTTACCGAATAATCTCTCGACACGGAGAATATCTAAGATTGCTCTGATGTGTTCACAGTAACTCGGCATGTTGGCACTGTAGATCGAGATGTTATCGAAGTACATTACGACACATTTCCCGATGATATATCTCAACATATGGTTCATAAGCATCATGAAGGTGCTCGGGGTATTCGACAAGTTGAAGGGCATGACCATCCACTCGTAAAGTCCATGTTGAGTTTTGAATGCAGTCTTTCACTCGTCTCTTAGCATCATGTGGATTTAATGGTAGCCAGACTTGAGATTAATCTTGCTAAAAATTTTGGCTCCACTTAGTTCATCCTACATGTCTTCTAGTCTCGGGATTGGATACTTGTATTTAATCGTAATTTTGTTCATGGCTCAGCTGTCAACACACATCCGCCAAGTTCGATCTTTCTTCGACATTAGAAGTGCAGGTATAACACAAGGGCTAAGACTCTCTCTCACGTATCTTCTTTCCAGCAACTCATTGACTTGACGTTAAAGCTCAGAAGCCTGCTTGGGACTCATGCTATAAGTTGGCTTATTTGGCAGTACAGCGTCGAGAATTAAGTCAATGTAGTGCTCTATACCTTGAGTCGGGGGCAACCTTACTGGCAATTGTTTTGGGAACAGGTTAGCATATTCATCCAATTATTCTATCACCTCTTAAGGCAAATCATTCTGCTCCTTCATTTTCAGTAGTCACCTGACCAACAGGAGGGTCGGCTCATTGGTGTTAATGACCTCTTGGAGCTCGGCTCTACTCATCACCAAAGCCTTCTTCAATTCGTGAGCAAGTTTGATCTGTAACTTATGAAACTCTCTTAACGGCATATGATTTAGCATGATCTTCTGATCATCCTTCTCAAATATGTAGGTATTCTTACAACCGTCATGGATGACTTTCCTATCAAACAGCTACAGTTTTCGTAGCAACACGTGGGAAGCGCACATAGGTAGTATGTCGTAGAGAATCTGGTCAGAGTAATTGCTGATAGTGATTGGCAGTAATACTTACTGATTGACGTGTAATGCTCCCTTGTCACTTAACCATTGCAACTTGCCTAGCTCCGGATGCTCAACAGTCGATAACCTCAGTTTTGAGATGAGGTCGGTTGATGCCACATTGGTGCAGCTCCTACTGTCTATGACGAGGGTACATGTCTGTTCATTCACCTTACAGGTGATATGAAATAAGTTCTCTCTCTACTCCTCCTCTCGTGAGGGCTCCACGCTCATAGTGCGTCGAACAACCATGAGTAGTTGGTCCAAGTCTTCAGCATACACGTCTTCTTCGATCAACTCTTTCTTGACATTCACATTCTTAGCAGGAACCTCCTCCTCCTCGGGTTCCTCATCCGTACTCTTTACGTCTAACTTCGGGGTGTCTCCTTTAATGACCATTATCCTTCGGTTCGGGCACTGAGCAGCCATATGTCCAAACCCCTGGTACTTAAAGCATTTGATCTGACTAGTCTTCTTGCCAGACCCTTGCCCTTTCTCTTATGTTCGGGTTGGCACTAGATCTTTGGACTGACTTTTTTGCTCGGCTTTGACATCTATCCTATTTCTTGGCTCGATACTCGGCAGTGTCCGGTTACTTACCTGTCCTGGTTAGCTAGTCGGCACTCTGGTCGCTACTTGACTTCTTCTTTGCCTCTTTACCTGGTGGGCAATCCTAACAGCTTCATCCATTGTGTCAAATCGTTGTAGTTCCACGATGTCTCGGATGTCTCCTTTCAACCCAATGACAAACCTTGAAATTGTTTGGGTAGGTGGCTCCTTCACTTTGCATCTTATCATAAGCATTTGGAATTTTTGAATATATTCATCAACTGTTCGGCCTACTTGTCTCAGCTCCTGAAGTCGTGTAAAAGTATCTTGGAGATACATTTTCGACATGAATCTATTTCTAAGCACCCTCTTTATCTTGGGCTAAGTATCAATCTCTCAGTACCCCTCTCTTCTTTGCATGGCCTAAAAATTCTTCCACCACATTACGGCATATCCAGAAAATTCAACAGTAGCAATCCTCACTTTCTCGTAATCCACATATTGGTAATAATTAAACATACGCTCTACCTTCTCTTCCCAATCTAAATACTCGCCAACATTCCCAGATCTATTGAAACTCGAAATCTGAAACTTCACATGGTTGGATGCTCTGGGGACTCATACACGCTCCTCCTCAAAATAATGTTCTTCTTCCTCATTAAGCTCTCTCAGGTCTATCCTTTGCCTTACTCGTCCGCTAACTTGTCTACCTTGAAATGGTCGAGTTGGGTTGTGACCTTAAACAGGTTGAGTAGCTTGTGGAGTGTTTTGTACGGCCTTAGTGAGTCAACAAGATAGTGCACGAACAACTCAGGTCAGATCTACCAGGAGGTTAACTATCTCATCGAGTCTCTCATTAGTGCTTCTAGGAGTTCCTTGAGATTGATGCCCATGGTGGATAACTCTACTATCATCATCGGTACTAACATTCATATTTTGGTCTATCATTTTTCCTCACAAATTCAGAATTTAAACAAACACTTTAGAACATAAACAACTAATAATACCGCAATCAAATGAACTCAATAACCGACTCTATTTCAAACAGAAAAAAATAGAGTATAATAAAACTCAGGGAGAACTAACTACAGCTCACACAAAACCTCTGCTTTGATACCAAGATGATGCGAACGGTAGCCAAGAACAGATAAGGCCGGTTGTTGAATGGGTTTGAGCTTGTAGAAAGCTCAAAAAGAGTCACTGGGGAAAGGTATGAAAGGGTGAAAGTAAAGGACAAAAATAGTAAGCAAAACCCACAAATAGCTATAAAGGATATGATGCACCAATGGAACTTCTAAGGACTTACGGCACAATTCTATATGATGTACGAATTGGTTTAATGAGGTTACTCACAACCTAACCTTGCTTAAGGGAAAGGATAAGAGTGATGCCGAGAATAAACAACAGTGTTTACGCAGGGAAAAAGGTACTCAAAAGTGTATTCAAGATTGTCTAATGTTTTACAACCACAAGTACAAGGGTATTTATACCCACAAACTAAGGCAAGTTGCCTAAAGAGAAAAAGGCAAAAAGGACATTTCCTAAAAAAGCAATGTTACATGATACAAAGTGTAAAAAGGAATATATGAGGAAAACAATCATTGGTGCTACAGATGATACAGTATATGTAGTGATGTTACATTGGCGAGGTTATTAGTAGATGCGGACAAAAAGTACAGACGGATGGGTTTGTCCAAGCAAGGATGATCTAGTCAATCCTGTCTTTATCTCTCGGCTTTTTGGCAAGAAAGAGGCCAAGTAATTGGTCGACTCGGCAACAGTGAGTAATCATTAACTCGGCATACCACACAATAATGTGAGGTCATACGGTACGGCATTAAAGGTGACTCGGCAAGGATGTACTCGGCCTTAGTAAGGGTTGGTTAGAACATAAAGATTTGTCGTGCTAGGCCCTCTAGTCCTTGAGTTCGACTGCGGGTCAGGGGCCTTGTAGCTTGATTCCCATCGGGAATGGCAAGGAGATCTTCAAAGGAAAGAACAAGAAGCCCAAGAAGGATTTTGAAATCGAGACATAAGGAAGGTTTGGAATTAAGGAATAGAAAAAGGTACCTGAATCAGAAGATGAGTCAGAGTTTGATTCGAAAGCTAAGTTGAAAGAAAGATGTAGTGAAACTTCTAAGGCAGAAGTAGCTACAAGGAAATAAATTGAGAACATGATAGAGTCTAAAATGGACTGACCATTGACCTAACTCCAAGCATCTCTCAAAGAAGAAGTTAAAAAACTACCTTCTAAACCATATCCTAAAATTCACAGTTCACTAAATGATCAACTTGATCATCTATCAACTCCAAACTCTCTTGCTGCATTTGAACAATAACCCTTAAGTCCATTTACAAAAGTTTCAGCTGAACTTCCATCTCTACAAGTTGAACTTAGTTTGTTTGTTGTTCTTACACCTCTAACTGCTAAATTTGTTTAAGCATTAGAGGAACTTCCACCATAAGTTCCTTCAACAACAATATTGATGCTTCCATGGAAATAGTCCACTCCACCACCATTACAACTAATTTCTTGAAGCACTCTACAAATCAAGAAGAGTTGCTCAAAGAAAAAAAAAAAAGGAGAAA
Source organism: Lumnitzera littorea (assembly GCA_024138015.1). Classification (NCBI taxonomy): domain Eukaryota; kingdom Viridiplantae; phylum Streptophyta; class Magnoliopsida; order Myrtales; family Combretaceae; genus Lumnitzera; species Lumnitzera littorea. The sequence continues at coordinate 28,999,201 of JAMXBB010000002.1, forward strand.
TCAATTCTATTTCTATGTCTGTTATGTTTAAGTTTTTTTAACTTTATGTTGTCTAAGTTTGTTCTGTTTTGATCAATGCTTTGGTTTCCTTATTCAGAATCATGTTGAGAGTCAAATTCAAAGACAATTTGAAGTAATCAAACTTGTTAATGGAATATTAGTCTTTTATTTCTTGTTATTGTTTTCCATTCTTTCTATTTATATCAAATTTAGGGGGAATAGAACATGAATGATGATAACAAAAAGGGGGAGAAATAAGGAAAAATATTGAATTAAGAAATAATCTAATTCTGAATTGACGAATCTCTAAGGACAAGTTTTAATATAAAAGAATTCTAAATTTTTTGGACTTTAAAACTTTTTTGATAATCTGTGCTTACAATTGAGATGACTTACATTACAAAACATTTCACAAATCATTCAATATTTTCTTGAGAAAGAGTTTTGTTATCATAAAAAAAAGGGGG
>JAMXBB010000002.1:29000027-29187838 GCA_024138015.1 Lumnitzera littorea
TCTCTCTCTCTCTCTCTCTCTCTCTCTCTCTCTCTCTCTCTCTCTCTCTCTCTCTCTCTCTCTCTTCCTTTTAATTAATGAAGCTTATGTTTATTTTAACTTGTTTGTTTGAATCTTGACCAGAAAGTAAGAAGAATCTAATGGACTTAGATTACAAGACCTAATTTATTACCACTTGAGTATATTTAGATTCCATACTCAAGTAAGACATTAACAAGTAACCTCTCCATTCATTGGTATAATTTTTTTTTTCCATTTTTTCTTAATGAAATTGACTTATAATTAACTTTTATCTAAGAGAAATAACTAGAACTTCTTTTTATTTTTCATCTTCCTTTTATAGAATTATGACCTTCAAGAGTTTTTCTAACTCTAGCTTCTAATCATTAGTTGGCCTATTGTTTTCTAATTTAAGCTCAATAATTTTTCTCTTCTAGAAGGCCACTTAGAATGATGTTTTTGAATTAAAATCTAATGCTTTTCTAAAGGAGGAAGTCCAATCTAAGACTACATGTATCAAGAAATTGTTTTCTTAAGTAATGTTAATATTTCTCACTCCTATTCTTATGAGACTATCTTCAGTGTTTTGAACCAACCTTGTTTGCAAAGTTATGTTTTGGAAAGGATCAAAATTATTTTTAGTCTATATATATTTTCCAAAAGAATTCCTTTCTCTACTAAGCATCTTAAAATATTCTTTACAATAACACTTTTAACTCTAGTATATTTTCTTAAGCTTTGATACAATTTTTTAAATAAAAATGGAGAAGGTTTTAAACTGTTAAATCAATTAGTTTCTTACATATTTGGATGAGCTCGGCACTTGTATAAATAAGAGACTTTGGCATAGGTTTATAAATAAAAAATGAAAAGGGTAAGGTTAAGGGATACTCATGATAAGTTGTATAAGGTTTTAGGTTTAAATCCTACTATAGACATTTCTTAATGTTATCTATATGGTATAAGCTATTCTTCCCCAATGCATGGATCTTATGGGGTGATTCATATGCTTAAAGGTAATCTATCACAATACAATCGTACCTCTCCGTTATATTAAAAAAAAAGTAATTATAAAAGAATATGACTTGCGTTCGATGCTTTTACAAACTCATAAACATGTCTTTTGAACAGACATATGACCCATGCTTTGTCATTATTTGCTAATGTTAGATTAAAGGCACGCTTTAGGTTCTGATTTGTTCATGATAATGTTATTAAATATATTTGGTTGAAAAATTATAGAAAATAATAAAAAAGCATAAAATTATTAAAAAAGGAAAAAAGTTAAGAATAATTTGAACTCAAGTAATGTATAATTGACTAGCCCATTGTTATATTGTAGACTTCCCTCATATTAGCATGGTAGGTTGGAACTCACCACTATAGGTAAGTCATGTAACCAACCTATGATGTTAGGTGGTCACCACCACTCTCTGGGAGTGGCATGACCCCCCTTAATTTTTTTTTTTTAAAGAATGACTAGTGAAATGATTGATGAGTCATAATCATATTGTGTGAATTGATTACAAATCATTAGCTTTCTAATCAATTTTTTCAAATAATTTTGGGGAGGTGAGTAGTCACTTACTCTAAGGTGATCACTATAACCCATAAGATGATAGGTGACCACCAACCACTATGGATAGGTTATATAACCACCTATAATAGTAGGCTGCCACCTACTATCCTTTTGTAATTGTAGCTGCCTCCCATGAGGCTATATAAACTATGGGGTTTTAGTTATATTCATTTCAATTTTCTGTTATTTTACTTTTTATTAAATTATTTAATTAAATTAAATGTATTTAATAATATTATTTTACTAAATCAATTATTATGGACTAATTATAAATTGACATGTTTAAGCTATGTGTTTATTACAAAATAAAACACAAGTCATGATTTTGCAAAAGCTCATAGCATAGATCATAACTATATAATTTTCCTAAAGAAAAATGGAGTTTATGAGATTGACCATCTAAAAAACTCATAAGTTAAATGTACATAGAATTCACGACTAAGGTGTTCAAGTGTGATTCTTAAGTACTATAGTGAGGTTTCTCTTTGTAAACAATTATTGCTCTAGTTAAGAATGAGAGAAGTAATTGAAAGTTGTGTGTCTAAAGTTGCTTGAGATGTTGAATTAGATGGAGCCATATAGAAATTTGTAGAAGCAAAGAATGTACAGCTGCGAAACTTTGAGAGTACAAAGGCTCTTGTGAGAGGAAGTTAAACATTTTATAGTTGGTTGATTTCATTATAGAGGGGGCAAATAATTGCAATTCCCTTCCATTCCATAAAACAATCGCATTATAGCACATGGATATAATAACTGTTCATCTTGCAAAAAATCCCCTATAACTATTAAGGGTGAGACCCCATGAATAACCATTATTACATATCTATTTATATCGCTTCCCATAACTATTATTTGCTCCATCATAGCTCCTAATTACTCTTGATCAGCTCCATTATGTTCATTATCTCTAATCCAAACCTGCATTTCAATGTAAGCAACGATATAGCTTGAGTGGAGGAGAGAAATGACTCTATAAGAGAGAAAGAGAGGTAAAGACCAATTAGAGGAGAGAGAAAGGGATTGAAGAAGATGGAGAGCCAATTGGAGGAGAGAGAGAGAGAAAACCTACTGGAGAAGAGAGATTAAAATGTTTGGAGGTAAGAGATAGAAAGGGTAACATAGTAATTTACTTATTTATATTACAAGTTTATTCCTTAAGTACTTTTTCATACAGCTAAATAATGTAATAAGTATTGTTGACAATTGTCTTTTGCCACTTGGGCTCCAAAGACCCAAGCCCACCAAGGTACTTCGCTTGAACACCTACCTCAAGTCAGTTTGTGCTTCCTAAGCCCATTAGGAAGCCCTATCCACCTTAAGCCAGTCTAGTCTTTGCTATCCGCTTAGGTTGACTTGGGAACACCTTAGGAGCCATCCCCTAAAGGGCTCCCTGTCCTCATCCCTATCACTCTAGGGAAAGGAAGCTTATATCTAAGACCATTGCCAAAGTACCTACTAGACCATGAGCTGAGTATCCTCCTTACTCTCTGTTCACTTTCTCTCTCCTCATTAAATGCTGAATGATCCCTTGACACGTGGCCAACAGTTTAACGGCCAAACTAAGGTGGCTACCTACTACCGATGGGCCAAGCCCATCTCTTAAGCATCTACCAATTGGCAGAATGAAAATTATCCCATCGAGTATGGGTAGCATCGCCCCTTTGGATTAAGCGTTAGCTAATCCCTTCCTACCATGTATTTGAACAAGAAAACACCTATAGCTTGTAAATAAGAGTAAGATCCTAAGGTAAATGGATCGATTTCTCTCCATTCTTCTAGGAACTTACTTTTGTTACCCTTTTACAATTAACCTCCCACTCTCCTTCCTACCGATCGAGGTTCGTTCTGAGGAGCCTCCAATTGTGATTAATCAAACTTCTATCGAGCTAAGGAATAGCAAGTGTTGAGAGACATACCCCGATGAGGAGGATGAAAATGCCATTGCTGCAAAAGGCTCATCACAGGTGATTGCGGTGGCTTCAAGTGATGAAAAAAGACCAAAGAAGGAACTTGCTGGCCAACTACTTATCAAGAAGTCCAAAGGCTTGGACGAAAGAGCAAAGGAGGCAATGCGTTCTAAAGCTCTCGGCATCACTAGCACCGAATTCTTGCCAATCAAAGAGGTCGGCAAGTACTTCATCCCTTGCTGGAGCTATCAAATTTTGGACACTAACTTGGCCTTAGGAGATTAGACAAAATCTTTGGCTTTAATGGAAGGAGTTATTCTTCCGAAAGATAAAGATATCGCTAAGAAGGATGTTGACAGGGTTGGCGGTTGTAATAAGGCCCATGCTGTGGCCAAATTGTATGACGTGAGTATCCATAAACATTGCTTTTAATTATTGAGCTCATCCGGGTATTTAATACATTTTCTTTTTCCAGATGAGCAGCCACATTTTTATAGCTTTGGACGAGGCTGACAAAGAGGCAAAGAAGGTAATATCTTCAGTTATATCTATAATATCCAATCATTCTTGATTATAATAACTGAATTTGTTACAGAAAGTTGAGGATGCGTATAATGCGTCAAAGGCCTAAATTGCTGCTGCTAAGAATGCAAGGATTAGGGTTGAGATGGAGGCGAGAAAGCTTAGGGAAGAACTTGCTGTTGAAAAATTGGCACATGACCTTATTGCCAATGAAATCTCTAGTATGAAGGCTAAAATGGAAGAAGAGTACAAAAAGTCCGAGAGCCTGAAAGAGGAGCTGCAGAAGAAAAAGGAAAAGCGTTGGGGCTTGGGTTGAACTATTTGCACGATGAGCGACGATGAAGACAAGCTCAGGATGCAGATAAAGTAGTTGGAGACTAACAACTCGAACTTACAGAGCCATGTTGCTGAGTTAGAGGAGACTGTGAGGAGGGGGCCATTTATTGAAGAGGCTCTCGATATAGTCACTCCAAGTCGGCAATACGAGAAGCTTCTATACAAAAAGTTGTTGGAGGGAGTTTAAGCGGCTAGAGAAGAGGTCTTGAAGCTTCATTTTGATTATCATCTCTCGGGTCTCGACTTTGCTTACGTCGAAGACAAAGTTAATAGTACCGACGAAGATGAAGGCGATGAATGAATGCCGAGAGTATCGATCAAAGTGATAATGAAGCTCATGTCGAAGAAGTTGCTCGCTCTAAGAACCTAGCTACCGAGGAAGCCCCAGCCAAAGATTTAAGAATCACTTCTGTTGAATCTGAGAATAGGCCGTAGGACTTATTGTATTTACGTATTGCATTCTCGTGTAATTAATAATTGGAATATAATCAAGGCAAGGCCGAATGCTTATGACTTTTCACGTAACTGCGCTTTCACAATTTGTATGGTTTATGCATGTTGTTTTGTGCTCTTCTTTGTTGGCATGCTTTAATTCACTCCATTTGTTTCTCGACCTGTTTTATTTCACATGCCCTGCTATCTTTTGACCTATTTCATTTCACAAGCCCATCGCTTCTATGTATGTTTTATTTCATACGCCCATCATTTATCGGCATGTTTTATTTCACACGCTCATTGATTTATACTATCCGTCAACCATTTGAAGTGTGGACTAGCCACATTACTCAGCCGTATAGTTAATTTGTATCGTTCTTTTACCGCATTAGGCTAGAACTTAGATCAGTTTGTTTGCCATGCAGCCTAGTAGCCTAGAACTTGTTCATTCGGCAATTATAACCAAAATACAATGAGACTTCAAACATATGATTGTCATAAATAAGTCTTACAAGCATGTTGGTTGTTACCAATTGAGTGACGGTAGAAGTCATCCGACATTAATTGAAATAAAATTGCAGATTATCAGCGTTCCAAGCTCGAGGGATGATGGATCTATCCAATCTTTCTAGTCGATAGGCCTCCTCACCAATGACTTCCTGAATTGTGACAGGATCTTTCCAATTCATGCTAAGCTTTCCCTGATTTGCTTAGGCACCTATTGCTTCCATCTTTTGACAAACCAAATCTCTAGGTTGGAAAACCTTGTGCTTAACTTTCTAATTGTAGTATCTTGTTGCTCTATGCTGGTATGTCGTAACCCTGGCTTTTGTAACGTCTCGAATTTCCTCAATAACGTCTAGATTCGTTATTAATCCAACTTGATTAAGCATAACATCAAAATTATGTATATGCAGATTAGGCAACTCCAACTCAATCGACAACACGGCTTCAGTACCGTATGCTAACTTAAATGGTATCTCTCCCGTTGCGGTTCTATAAGTGGTTCTATATCCCCATAGGATGTTCAGTAGTTCATCGGCCTACTTCCCCCTGACTTGATCCACTTTCCGTTTCAGGCTGTTTAGTATGATCCTGTTTATGGCTTCGATTTGTCCATTTGTCTAAGGGTGTGCTATGGACGTATAGTTGAGCTGAATGCCGTACCTTTTGCAAAATGTTCGGAACCTATTTTTGTCAAATTACGGGCCATTATTTGTAATTATCATGTAGGGAACTTTAAATCTTGATATGATGGCATTGAAGATGAAAGCTTCCACTTTTTGCTCAATGATTTTTTCTACAGCCTCGGCCTCAACCCATTTGGCAAAGTAATCCAAAGTGACAACGACGAATTGTTGCTGGACGATAAACTTAGGAAAGGGATCGAAAATATCTAGTCCTCACTGGGCAAAAGGCCAAGGGCTGGTTAGGCTACATAATTCACTTGCAAGTGCTTTACTTGGCAACTCGTGCTTCTAGTATTAAGGACACTGCTGGACAACATTCTTCTCATCATCTTTCATAATCGGCCAATAATAGCCGAGTCGCAATGTTCGAATATACAGTGTTTGCGCTTTTACATGATTGCTACATATGTTAACATAAAGTTTAGATAATAACCTTCGGGCATCCCTTCGGGGTAGGCATCAAAGGTAGGGTTAAGATATCCTACGCTTGTATAGCTGACCATCAATCAGTGTATAATTCGCAGCTTGGTAAGCCAATCTTCATGCCTCCTTTTGTCGTCAGGGACAACACCTTATTTTAGATAATTCACTAGGAAATCCATCCATGATTCTTCTTTTAGGCAAGGAGCTAACTCATAGCTCTGCGAGAGAATGGATAAGATTTTATGTGAGAGAAATTTGACGAAAAGTTTCTTGTTCAGCTTAGGGAATGCATATTGGCCAACTTCGATAGCTTGTTAGCAGTAATATTATTATTTTACAGAATTTTGTGAATAGAGAAAAATAGGAATTCTTTTGAGAGCGTTTGTACCACTAATAGGTACTTGCTCATCTCTTCTTCTCTTGCCACATAACTTCTGATGACCTGATTTACCACCAGCTTGGAATCAGAGAATACTTCAAGTTTCTTAGCACTAATTTCTTTTGCCTGTTACAGTCCGACGATTAGAGCTTTGTACTTTACTTCATTGTTATTGGCTGGGAATCCAAATTTCAAAGCATAATGAACTTTGACATTATAGGGGCCTTGAAGAATTAGGCCTGCACCACTTCCTTCTCGTGTTAAAGAACCATCGATATAGAGAAACCAGATAGGTTTCTCGACAATCTCCATATAGTCTTTGTCTCTAGTAAATTCAGCTACAAAATCCGTCAGTACTTAGGCCTTTAGTGCCATTCTAGGTTTATATTGTACATCATGGGCACTAAGCTTTAAGGCGTATTTCATCATCCTCCCTGAGGAGTCGAGCCACTACAATGCTTATTGCAATGGTTGATCGATTGGGATAATAATCTGGTGAGATTTAAAGTACGGCTTCAACTTTCTTGCCGAGAGAACCACAACTAATACAAATTTTTCTATCTTTGTATACCAAAGCTCTGGCCCTTGTAGAACATGACTCACGTAATAAACGGGTTGATGCTCTTTGTTGTCAATTTGGACTAGTACAGAGAAAAGTGTTAGGTAGCTGATTAATAAATACAAGTATAAATTTTCTCCATGAATGGGTGTTGAGAGTATTGGGGGCGATGCAAGAAATTCCTTAAGCTTGTTGAAAGCTCTTTCACAATCTTTGGTCTAGTTGAACTCCTTTGGATTCTTTAAAATTTTAAAGAATTCTACGTACCTATCCGTACTTCTCAACACGAATCTGTTAAGGGTGGCAATTCGTCCGGTGAATTCCTACACCTCTTTGACTGTACGAGGTGATTTCATATTCCTTATGGTTTCAATCTTTCTCGAATTAGTCTTGATGCTGCATCGTATGACCATATACCCGAGAAATTTTCCTAATGTTGTGTTAAAGATGCACTTCTGTGGGTTGAGTTTCATGCAATATCTTCACAATGTGGCAAACGTCTCCTCCAAATCTGCGAGATCTCGATATTCCTTTATGCTCTTCACAGTCATATCATCCACATATACTTCAACATTCCTATGGATTTGAGATTTGAACATCTTAGTTACTAATCTCTAATATGTGGCACTAGCATTCTTCAGCCTAAAAGGCAACACTATATAACAGTACATTCCAAAATTGGTAACGAAAGATGTGTAGATTTCATTTGCCTTGTCCATCCTGATTTGATTGTAACCAAAGAAAGCATCCATAAAAGAAAGCAACGCATGTCTTGCAGTTGCATCTATCATCTGATCAATTTTTGGCAATGGGCAACAATCCTTGGGATAAGCCTTGTTAAGATTTGTAAAGTCTATGTACATTCGCCGCTTGCCATTAGACTTCTTAACTAGCACACAATTTGCTAGCCAAGTCGGATAAGGCTCTTCCTAGATGAATCCTGCTTTTAAAAATTTTTGGATCTCTTCTTCTATTGCCGCTTATCTCTTTGGTGCAAAATGTCTCTTTTTCTATTGGACAACATTTACATTTAGGTCAATTTGGAGCTTGTGTACCGTAATATCTCTCGGAATACTTGGCTTGTCTAATGGTAACCATGTGAACATGTCAGGATTGGCTTGCAAGAAGTCAATTAGACTTTGCCAGGCATCTACTGACATGGGTTTTCTTATCTTTATTATCTTCTCGGGATCATTTCCCAAAGGAATTTCCTCTGTATTATTCTCAGCATCCTTTATGTCGACTGATTTTCCTTTTGGGCAGGACTAAACCTAAAACACTTCTTCTCACCTCAAAGCCCTTATATATAAGGAGTGTGTCAATTGCTGATCCCCTTTGCACACACCGACCCCTGTGGGAGTAGAAAACTTGGCTTTTAGATGTGCCGTTGAAGGGATGACGCCGAATAAATGTTGGCACGGCCGTCTCATTATCATGTTGTAAAGGGACCAACATTTGACGACAAGAAAATCCACTTTGTCCTTTGTAACATGCTCGTCATCACCGATCTGTATTGGTAATGAAGTAACACCTGCTACTTGGATGGGTTGATTATTGAAAGCATAAACGTCATACTTGTAAGACCGTAGCTGTGCCTTGATCTTAGGCCTCATTTGATCGATGGTATGTTGAAAAATGATATCGGTCGAACTTCCCGTATCAACAAGAATCTTCTTTACCTCAAAGTTGGCGACTCTCGTATTGATGACAAGTGCATCATCGTACGGCCTCTGTATGCCCTCAAAATCCTCTTTCTCGAAAGATATTGTATTGTCAATCTTGACCTTCTTTTTGTGAATAGTGTAAATGTAATTCCTGGCGTTAACCGAGTTCGAAGAACTCAATTGGCATATACTAGGTCCGCCAACAATTGTATTGATTACTTCGTTGGGTACTCTGTTGGGATTAACATCCCTTGCATCTCTCATAGCCATTGCTGGTTGAGTGTTATCCTCATGTTCCTTTCTTCTCCTCTGAGACAATCTTTTGATTCTTTCAGCATTATGCCCTAGAAATTTTCACAGGTGCCCGCATTGTATTGCATTTCAATTGCATTTTTGAGTTGAATGCACTCATCCGTATTGTGACCCTTGTCACAGTGGAAGTCACAATACTTGTTCAAATTTCTTCTTGAAGGATTCCCTTGCATTCTTTCTGGCTAATGGAGGACACCTCTCTCCCCACGGACCTCCATCAAAATATTCGAGATTGGACGATTGACAGGCGTGTGGGATGAGAATGTCGGGATCCTCAATCTCTTCCTCTTGGGGTCTGAACTGTTGTCATTGTTCATGCTAAGTCTATACTTAGTATTTTTCCATTTGTCTTTCTTTCCATTTCATCTGCTTTTATTAGCCTCTTATTGTACCTTTATGTTGTCTTCCTATCGAATGTATGAGGTGGCTTTAGCCTTAAACTCAGCAAAAGTTTTTGGCTTATTCTTTGTAAGAGACTTGAAAAAGTCTCCATGAGGCTTAACTCCATCGATTACGGTGTTGAGGGCCACATTCATATCCAGTTCTGGGATTTGGACCATCTCGGCCACAAATCTAGCTAAATAGTCCCTGATTGACTCATCGGACCTTTGTTTGATGGTGTTTAGGATTAAAGAATCCTTAACAAGAAGTTTGGTAGCAAGGAAGTATTGAAGAAACACTTCTACTAATTCATCGAAACATGAAATGGTATTTAGCTTCAAGTGTTGAACCATATGCTGGCTGCATTTCTCAAGGTTGAGGGAAAGGCTTAATAGGCTACCGTGTCGCTTAAACCATGCAACTTAGCCAGTGTTCGATAGTATTCTAAGTGGTCTTCAGGGTCCTTCGTCCCATTATATGTTTCGAATTGAGACAGCTTAATGTGTCGATGTATTATTTCTTCCAAAATCTCTCGGACAAAAGGACTTTTCTTGATTTGAAACTGTTTGGTCACTGAAGCGGGGGTACTAACATGCGAGGGTCCCGTATAATGTACGTGTTGTGGTTACTTGCCCTTATCAATCTTTTTGAAAGCAAGAGTTGTAAGTCCTGTTGGAACCTTAGCTTACTTTTTTGGCAATTCAGGTGAATAAATGGAATTGTCAGTATTATTGGCATCATGATCGCTATGCTTTTTTTCCTGATTTGGGTGAAAACTTTTATGGAGAAGGTCAAGGATTTCTTTGTGTTTTTTGTTTAACTCGGAATTTTCTTTGGCTAAATCAAGACAAAGTTCCTTGAGTCGAGCCAATCATTGTTCATTAGCATGCTAACTCCCTCCTTTAGAGTGTTGGGAGGAAGTACCAGCACCTGCATTTCTTGTCATCCTAATTCTAGCCATGTAGTCGTGTTTAGAGAAAAACAAATGGCACTAAATGTTGTTGGTGAATTTTAGGGTGAGGAAATAGTCTTGTAAAAGAGAGTAAAATACTTGATATCGAAGCTAGTTTGGTGTGGTCACTCCGATACCTAAGTTAGAATGGTGATTTAGTATAGTAAGTATGTGAATAAGAAGTACCTTAGAGCTCTTACAAAGTTTCTTTTCGGTTATAGACAGTTGTTGTGTCTAAGGCAATTGTTGGGGTAGCTGTTACAACACATGGAGACCTCTTGACTTGATATCTCTCCTAATATGTGGGGATAGCAAGTAGTTGTAAAATATAACCATGCTTTAAACTAGGAAAGTTTCTTGTACTTGGCATAAGTGTCGTGTGTCTTCTACAGAGTGCAAATGTTGAGAGAGTCAATTACTCGGCATCTCAGCCGATGAAAGAACGAGTGTAAATCCAGTGAAAACTAATTGTCAACGCATCCTTACCATAGTTGACAGATTGCTCGAATTTTACCTAAGAGATGTACCCATGATATCCACCATCACCAGGTTTGAGTTTTATTCATTTCCTAATAAATAAGAACTTATTATGGACCAATTACATTCCATGATGTGAATGGGCTATTAATACTTAGTGGATTTCTAATTATTAAACTAGTAGAAAAAGCTAACATATGAAGATGGAAACTTTATACATCTAAATTCAACCAAAAAAAATGTATACATTTACACTTGTTTCTCTCTCTCTCTCTCTCTCTCTCTTCACTTATTTATTTTGCTTCTAATTTTATTGCACTTAGACTAGCAATTCCAAGCATTTTTATTATTTGATTGTTCTTATTTGTAGGTTTAAGAATTTTCATACTTGATCTCAAAAAGGGGAGTAATTGATAAAATGGATTTTTACTTTCATAATAATGAATTTATCCCTTCTTGGTAGTTAAGTCGAACCTACACAGTTGCATTAGAATAAGTTGTTTACAAATGCAATTTACACATGATATGTGATGGTGAGATTAGTAGAGTTATGCTATGAAGGAGACATCGAAAGAGATGTAGCTTGCAATGCTCCATAGCCTTTCATGAAGTTTTGTACATAAATAGGGTCCTTGCCAAAAATTAGTACCAAAATAAGCCCCTTGCCAAACTTAATCCAAGTTTGGGGTAGTGAAGTTGCATGTGGAGCCCATTGCATACAACTTTAGTGCAAATTTTGAGACAAAAGATAGATATGACTTCAATTATTACTTTTTATAACTGAAGTAACTAAAGTTGCATGCCTTACATGTGACTTTAGTTATATATTGTGACAACTAAAGTCACATACTCTACATGCGGCTTCAGCCAAATATAGTTCTAACTATAAACTAAATATCCAACATTCCCCCAAATATATACAATCAACATTAACTGGAAATTCAAACACAATTTTCAAATGCAGGGACTCTTATATCAAACATGCTATCATCTCTCAATCTCTGTTTGGAAACTCAAATACGAATAAGAAGATAAAGATTGTATAGCATGAGACAAATCAAACTAGTTGGATATGAAAGTGGCAATTGAGTACAATGTAAAAAAAGACTAAATGTAATTATATTCAAAATGGGTATATTATATTTTTTTAATGTCATGATCTAGAAAAGATCTAGTAATGTTTTCGTTTATGATGAGCCAAAAATGTCCCATATCTAGATAAGAGTGACATTCGTCTTTTTTAAGGACTCGTTGAAGGCTCAATGGGCGAGTCTAATAAGTCTCTTGGTGGGACTGGATTGACATGTGGTGTTGGACACTACTACGTGACCCCTTCCCCCGTGCTTGAACTCTATGAGAGCAAGTTACACCTTTTACGAGGTTTTGCTTGCATATCCTAAACCTCAATAGGGTGATGGGAAGTCGGTGTCACATAAGAAGTTGCAAATTTGGTACTGATTTCACTTAGTTAATCAAATATCAGGTGCCCAAAGGAATGCCCGCATCACCTTTACCCTGACCACACATTCGTCCAAGCTTACCTCCCCTAATGTAAACTTTGGGACATGCGAGCTATTGTGCAGGTGGTTCAAGCTAGGGGTTTTCTACAAACAGTTGAGCTGCTGGAGTAGGATGTTGTAGGACAATACCACAATAACCCTCCATAGATTGGAGGCCTTCCTCAATAATTTTGTAGGTGATTCCTATGTTATAGGCTAACTGAATTGACTGTAATGTGTCAACTTATATGAAAACAATAACATAAGCAAAGTTACACATGTACTTTAGTTAAAAATAAGTAGGTGTGATGGTTGTTCTTACCAAATGCCCTAAATTGCACCAAAGTGTGTGATATACTGATAAGTGTGCTCCTTATACCATCACTAGTAGTTGGGGTATACACCAAATACTGGTTACGGGTTAATGACCTACACGTATTGGTTTGCTTAAGCATAAATGTACCCTTGGTGCACCTCTCTCTAATCTATCTCCATCCTCCCTCTAAGATCATGTTAGTGAAGTTGCTTGCTTGTGTTAACCGATTATGGCTCTATCTGGAAGCTTTTGAATTGCCAAATGACATGATATGGAAAATGTCATTCAACAATATGGGAGCATATAAGGGGAACTTGGGTTGCCTAGATTTCTCGACTATTGGTGCAAATAAAAAGGAGGAGCTACAACAGTCCCTTAGAGTAGGGTTCCTACACAACCTATCATGAAATACATATAAGTTAGATTAGTACATGTTAACATTTCAAACATGAAAGTTTCAAACAATAAAGAGTGTACCTAATGATTGGTCTACAAGTCGAACATCTCGTGATACGGCAGTACCACATGTGTCGATCCATGACATTGCTATCTATCTGAGGATGATCATAGGTATGCGAAGCCTTGAGAATCGTTATGACAAATGGCCCCAAAACATTCTTCTTATACGCTCTTAACCTCTACTAACATCCATTGGCCTTTTCCATACAACAAATGTGCCACAACATTAGGTTTGATTCAATAACTCAAAAATCATAATGGTGTTTAATATTATAGTTCTTGACTCCATCCTATAGCTCCTTCGTAATGTTGAACCTTATGCCTTGGCTCAACTCATCACTATCAGTTGTGTTGCTATACTATGTATTCTGTTCCTCTTCATATGTAACATAACCACTCTCTCCCCCAATGTTCAGATATGGGATTAGATCTCTTACAACAAGCCGATTGCTTTGGGTTACTAGAGATTGAATTGGAATTGACATTAGTGCAAATAGGTTGACAACAGGAACATTACTTCCTATAACATCGAAATCAACTGTGGCTCCTCCCTCATCATCTTCCTCATCACCGTCATCCTCATCTTCATCTTCACTACCATCGTCATCATCGTCACCTTCGTCCTCATCATCCCCATCATCTCCATCATCTCTACTGTTGAAACACATAGCAATCTTTACCAAATCAGGGTCATATGTCGGATCATCTTGCCAAATTTCTATATACTTTGCATTAAGTGCTTCATCGTTGACATTAATGTTGACAATATCATCTTGCGCTACAGGCTCCATTGTAGCATGAGGCTCACTTACATCATCCATAGGAAAATCAATTAAATTGGACTGCATTCATTATGATGCAATTTGGTGGGTATCATCTCCTAGGGGCACACTTGTTTGCCCACACATCCTCACATAAGTATGTTGTATACTTCATTCACCACATCCTCGCATAAATATGTTGTATACTTCGTTCCCCAAAAGCTTCTCTGTCTTAATGAAGTTCTCTACGTTTTCAACATCCCTGATAGGCATCAATTTATAGAACAATTTGCCCTCATAAATTGTTCGGTACCTATGCACAAGTTCCACTTTGGTAGTGTAAATCCCAATACTATTGCAAATCCTGCATAGAAAATAAGCATAGTTTGCCTCCCTTATTCATTTTAAAATTCTTCATCAACTCCCAATCATATTTTGCTCCCATGCTGCCACTCACAATATTTCCATGTGTGTAAATGATGATTTTCACGTAATCCATAATTTTCTGCCTAATTATTGCACGGCATGCTAGCAAAAACTCCATATAGTAAATAGATTCCATAATTTCCAATCCACACTACCAAATGCTCTAATTTAATTATACCACAACTATCTTTACAAAGTTGGCAGAAACTCCATATAGTAAATGTATTCAACACTTTCTAATTTGCACTACAGAATACTGTAATTTAATTATACCACAACAATCTTCATAAGGACTTTTATCGAACACGTTATGTGCATCATATAAACAAAATCGTATCGATGATCATCACCAACCTACTACAATCCCTTTAATCTACTACAATAAGTTACATACTACAGCTGCATTTTTATAACTATACAAGCAAATTTTTTAACACATAATGCAAATATCTATGTTTTCTAAAATTACCCATGAAAAAAAAAGTCATAATGCAAAAAAAATAAAAAAATTACTATGAAAGATTGGTAAAGAAACACTAACTAATTTGTGCAAGAATGAGTGTTTTTGAACACTGATGTATGAGTGAGAGAGAGAATTTTGTGCCTTTGGGGGGGGGGGGGGGGTGGGGGTAGGATCGCATGTATGTGATTTCCTTTGAAATTTGGGTATGTTAAAGTCACATACCCTCCATGCAACTTTAGTATACTGAAAATTTCAAGGAAGTCACATGTTTCCCATGCAACTTCCTTATATTTTTTTTTCCTAAAAAATTGTATCGAAATCACATGCTACCCTAAAATTGGATTAAGTTTGGTAAGAGGCCTATTTTGATACTAATTTTTGGCAAGGACCCCATTTGTATACAAAGTTCGCCTTTCCTATCCTTAATTATAGCTGAGATACTTAAGAGGAAAAAGGCAAACTTTTTGCTTTTGAATATAGTCCTACCAAACTATTTTGTGAAATACAATTGTAAAATTGTAGTTACTTTGGCCATTGCCTAATCACTATTAAGGTCAAATTGCAAAGAAATCATAAAAAGGGGATCCGATTTATAAATTGCATATAGGTGATGCAATTTGTAAATTGCATAATTGACCTGCAATTTCCCTGTCACTTTCAGCCTAGAGCAAATTAATGAAAAGAGTCATTTTTACACTAAGAAAATTATTGTCCTAAGCTGTAGTATAGTTAAGCTTATTTACTCAGCTTAATCTTCTTCCTCCTCACTTTGCATCAGACCCTCTCTTTAAAAAATGACAATGCCTTGACACTTTACTAATCTCTAATAACCACTTATTTTACCACATTTGTTGTTAAAATCAATATTTCGTGAGCTTAACTCGTATCTTTAGTATATGTTAAACAAGTAAATTGCAATTTGTTCTTTGATTTCACAAGCTAATCTATAATTTATTTATGTAAACCTAAGTTATTTCTCTCTCTAGAAACTTATCTCTTTTGTCTTATTATTATTATTATTATTGCAAGTGAAGGTTCCAATTAAATATAAGTATCACTTCTACTTTAGTATCTAAACTATTGGTAGAGGTAATTTTACTGTAGTGTTGCTTCTACCCAATTTTTGTAATTTGTGGTGTTGATAGATTTATGATATTTATCCATGAAAATATTTTGGATGATGAAGATGGAGTTTATTATGATAAGGGGCCATTAAAAAAAATTAAAGTAAGGTTAGATGTAAGCAATGTGAAATTGTTGCATAAGATACATACAACTAGACTTATGCAAGTGGGGCGGTATGCTGGTTAACCTACACTTCTTGCCAAAAACAGAAATAGGTTAGGTAAAAAAAAAAAAATTTGACCTGTTTAAGTGTGGGCTTTTTTTGCCTACCCCACTTTTACCTATGAGTTAAAGCAAGCTAACCAATTGCGATGTGGGTTGGCTCGCAAATCCGTAAATATATATATATATATATAGGAAAGGAAGGAAAGAAATTCGAGGGTCTTACTCGGAATAAGATTTATAAAATGAATTTGAAATGTAAGAAATTGAATCAATAAGGGAAGATTATGTAGACTACATTATTTTATAAAAGCTAATGTATTTGTTGTATATTACATATATCTTTCTTTTGATATTGTATCTTGGTTTTGGAAAAGCACAAATTGAACCTTCTTTTAATTTTTTCAAATTGAACCTTCTTTTAATTTTTTTTTTTTTTTAATTTACATCTTTGTACAATATATAAAGACAATGAGAATTTAAATTGTTGGTTGAATATGTAGTTTTTATTTAAAACACACATCAAAGATGTGGTGCATTGAAATCAACAAATAAGAGGTGTTGAACTTGTTATCATTGGATTCAAGAGGTTTGGAAGTGACCTCCAAATGGTTGATTAATACAAAAGGTCTATATATTATCAAATAAATAACATTCAAGTTATATATTTAAAAACCTATCATCTTTCTCGGTTTACTAAACACCTATTGTTTAAACTTGAAATATGAGACAGGTCTTCTAACTATAAGGTTAGAATAAGTTTGATTTGTCTCCACCAGTCCCTATAAAAAGTATGGGTTTTAAATGAAATTAAAATACAATTTATATAATCGTTTATGGTACTCTAGTTATTGCACTTGTTTAGTTGAGAAACAATTAAAGATTGAAATTCTCTTATTTCACTTTCATACAATTAATTTTATGGAAAACAAATGATAGTATAATTCGTGAGTTAACTCACTTAATCTGCAATGAAGCAAGTTGGGCTGGAAATTTCAGTCTGCATTTATAAGCAAGCCGAAGCAGGCCAACCCACTTGACCCATAGATCAATTTAGGGGGGGCTGGATTGACTTACTTGATCCACTTGCACAACTTTATGTGTAACCATGGAGTTGATAGTAATACCCATCAAGTTGAGGTGTTTAACAGATAGCCCATAATTTTTAACTCTTTGCGCAACCACAATATTCTCCGATGCCTATCACCAACAATAATGATGTGGGGTCTCATTGAATTTGCTAAAGAAGCGGGTTGTTTGTTCATCCAAGATCTATTTATCAAGTTACTAGGTATCTCTGCTGGGGAAATACACTTAATCAGACCATCATGCCAACTGTTATGTTGACTGTCTAACCTCCTTCCTCACAAGTCCAACAATCCATGACTGCTCTGACTATATTTGAACAAAATGAAGACGTTCCTAAGCCTTCTATTGAGGACATGGATTTAGCTACTAGAGATGATGTTAAAAGAGAGATCAAGGAGGTCCAAATGGGTACTCTGTCATGTGACTAAGAAGAAGCATTAAAATGAGGAGGATGCAATGGGTGTCCAGTGCAGTGCATCAGTATTGAGATAGACACATTGGATGATCCTTTGCATATTGCCTAGCTCTCCTATGGTTGAGCAGACTGTTCCGCCCTTTAAGCATCCGATTCCATTCCTTAACAGGAGAGAGGCGGTGATGATTACATAAAATTTGAGGAGAATGCAATGTTTTCGAAAGATTTTAAGTTACAGTGATGAGTTGAGGAAAGAGATGCTATTTATAAGGAATTTTTATTTCATATATGTAGTGAAGTCACACCGCATCAAGCATCATCACAACTATCTTGTTGACGAGTCAGATAGGAGGGTGTGGCATGGTGTTTGTACGGAGAGGGACAAGCGGTGTAGATGGCGAATTCGTGCATACTGAAAATGCATAGGCACAGACTTTGTGGTTACAATTATCGAAGGTCTGCGCATGTGTATTAATCCCGTATTGAATTAAGACCACCCATAGTTGGACTCTAGCTTCATGGCGTAGTATTTTTTAAGTTAGGTTAAGAATGAACTTGATGTGAATGTTTCTATGCTTAGAGAAAATATCTTCGACACCCTTAGATACATAATGACGAGGACACGATTATGGAATGGTAAGAGGAGAGCGATCGGAGCTGTCTACAATGATTAGGACAAGCCATGCATGGAGCTAGTAAAGATGTTGAATGCTATTAAGCCGAGTAACCCAAGCTCGCATGCCCATCAAGAAGGTTAGCCAACCGTCCAGGAAGGTAAAGAGATTTTGTGGAGAGTGTATTTGGACATTTAGCCATGTGTATAGTCATTTCAATACTGTAGGTCAGTTGTCAACATCAATGGAACCTCTTTGTACGGTATATATGGCCACAAATTGTTGATTGAATGGAGCAAGGACGGTGCGAACCATATATTACCTCTGCGTTTGCATTGGTATATGAAGAATAGTTTAATTCTTGGTCATGGTTTCTAATGCTATTGAAGTAGTGCATTGTCGCCTATTGTCTTGATCAACAGACCGTTTGTCCTCTTTCAGACCAAGCTGCAGGGATGAGTCGCCACCTATATCACATCCTTAAGGATCGAGCAGCTCTTCCCATATCGGAGAGACTTTTGGGGCGGTATATGCGAGCCCACTATGAGAGGCAACGTCGGGGACAAGATTAGAAAGATGAGTTCCAGGGCTTCTCTTATTTATGATTGGAGGATGTACTCTAGATGTCTAGTGTTTTATAAAGAAAACTGTGAAAGAAATTTTTAACATTTTTAAATTATAGTTGCATTAATTAGGTGTTCTTCATTTAATTGTGAATGTAACTTCATTTCATTATATTGTTGAATTTGTTATGCGTTTGAAGTTTATATGGAGTTTGGTTGGGTTTGTAGGGTGTTGATGGAGTTTGCATCGTTCTTTGGAGTGTTGATGGATTTGTGAGGTGCTTTGAGTTTAGATGAAGGTTGTAGAGTGGAGCTTTTTATTGTCACTGATTTTGATCCTTTGTTATTTTTGTGTCCGTTAAAAATAAATCAGATGTGTAATGGTACTGTAAAAATTGCAACTTTCACCTGCCAGTTATTCGAATTCCATACCTGACCTAAGCTAAAGTGGCAAAACCGCATATCTCAGATGCATTTCTCTGTAAAAACAATTTTATAATAGTATCCTACAAGCTAGTCTGAAGAGACCCATATTTGAAAAATAGATTGCCATTAACCTTTTTCTTGTTACTAGATGTGTTGCCATGCCTTCAGTGTTTAGGGCATGACGAAATTCATGTTGCAATACCATGAATGGATGCCATTAATAAACGTTCGACCAAACTGAGAAATTTCCCCATAGATGTAAATAAATACGCTATGATTTCCCCATTCACAAAAGTTGGTTAACTTTCAAAAAGCGGTATAATATCAATCATAAATCCTAATGGATTCCAGAGTATCTACAAAGCTTATATCTTAACAAAATCATTTCATGCTTTCTTCTAGAAAGCAAGCATCTGATCCTTGTTTTCTCCCCATTACTTTCTACCTCTCCTGGAATATCACTTTTAACTTCTGTGGTCTGATCAGTACCCGATGGCACCATTTCCACCTCCTTTTGCACCTTCAATCATTTTATTTTTTAACCTTTTGCCAACATAGAATATTCAAAGATTGGCATACATACAACACTTTACATTAGTCACTCTGATATGTTTATACATCGATAATTTCAGTAATAATTTCATAACTGCACTTTGGATCCTGACTTAGAGTTCTAATTATGCATTGCAGTTGTTCAACAACATCCTTCATGCTAGGTCGCTTGTCCTTCTTCTCATTAACACAGGCAAGTGCTAACTGTGCAATGAGCATGAAGCTATTCAGCTTATCAGCAGAAGGTTCCTCACCAACTAGCTGCTGGTCAACAACTTCCATCACTGTGCCCCTGGTGGCACATTGGCTGACATATATGACCAAGTTGACGTTGTCTTGATCACGTGTGAAATCAATAGCCTTCTTGGAAGTCAAAAGCTCAAGCAATACAACCCCATAACTATAGACATCACTTTTATCAGTTAGCTGGTAGTTACGATAATACTCTGGATCTAAGTACCCAACAGTTCCTTGAGCACAAGTAGACACATGACTGAGACCGGGATGAGCTAGCCTGGACAGGCCAAAGTCCGCAACTTTGGCATTGAATTCACCATCCAGAAGTATGTTAGTTGATTTCACATCTCTATGGAAGATGGGAGTGTGAGCTGAAGAATGTAGATAAGCTAATGCTTCAGCATTCTGCAAGGAAATCTTGAGCCTTGTGTTCCAGTCCAAAAGGCTAGACGTCCCACCATGTAAATGATCATGAAGGGTCCCATTTGCAATGTACTCATAGATCATCAATGGCTGTTCGGATTCTACACAACAACCTAGCAGTTTAACTAGATTCTTATGATTGACTTGAGAGAGTATCCCCACTTCATTAAGTACTTGTTCTGTGCCTTTTATGTTCCCCATTTTAGCAGACTTGACAGCCACTATGGTCCCATCTGGTAGCTCTCCTCTATAGACTTCCCCAAAACCACCACTTCCCAAGAATCTCTCTCTTGAGAAATTATTCGTTGCTTTCTTCACATCTTTCAAGCTGAACATCCTTGCAGCTTTCCCATTATTACTTGATTTCAACATGTCTTCTCTTTGCTTGACCAGCTTGGATCTGTTTGAGTACTTATTGGATCTTTTCAGGCTGATAACAGCAACAACCACGGAGAAAGCAAGAAAGGAACCCAGCCCTGCTGATACTTTTAAACCAAGGTCAGAAAGAGCCTGCTTCTTTTGTTTCAAGCAAATTGCTAGGGCAGGGTTCCATTGGAAACCCCTCTTGCAAAGGCAGCGATGGAGGCCATTTGCTGCTACTGGAGAGCATTCAGACTCATGGGAGCAGTCTTTCTGTGATATACAGACAGGTTCTGGAGGAGGAGCCCACTGAATTTCTAAACCTTCCTCCCATTGACCGGGAGGTTGCTTTGGATCCAGATGAAGGATGCTTCTGAATGCTCGACAACCTGAGCTGTGCAACCGTATCTTATAAGCCGAAGGCATGCCACCAGCAATGAATGTGCAGCAAGGATCCAAATAACCAGTACACTCAGCCGATCTCTTTTTGTCTACATGTCCTGAGCTCTCCAGGTAACGGTGGCAGAGACTTGACTGTGTGCAGTTCAGAGGAGAAACAAGAAGTCGAGGTGAACAGTTAAAAAGAAAGATGGTATTGGATGAAGTGATGTTAAAGGGAAGACTTTGGTTCAGCCACATGCCTTCACTCATTGTCATGTCTTCAGTAACGCATGTATCACTTATCCATGGTGCTGGTTGCACCACCAGGCGGCACATAGCACCAATGATTTTTGTCACAACATAAGAACTTCCATTAAGTGCATTAAAGTAAAGTTTTTCAGAGCTAGTATCACAGTGAAGAGAGTATTCTGGGTCACCGCATGCTGGATCTGTGCTAAGGGGATATGGAATTCTCATGGAACCACAGTTCGAGCAAATCTTTTGTGCAGAAAATTGTTTACTAATGAGAAAGAGGAAAAAACTGCAGCTACAAAGAAATAGTTTCCAATTAGGGTTACACATGATGGCCATACTGCACAAGAGGGAGGAGGTTACTGATTTATGGTAAGAAGATACAAGAAGCTCGGGTAGATAAAGGCTGCAAAAAGGGAATAAAGTGGATTTAAAATGATGAGTTCCAAAAGTGGCTTGAAGCATCTATTTATCACTGAAACTTTTGGCTCTCTAAGTAAAGTCGGATTCCTCCAATACATTGCCCATGAGCAGGATATTTCTAGCTAGTTCTCTACTTGAATGAAAGCTTTTTACCAAATATTGTTATATTCACCAGAGTCCCCTCCAACTTTTCTTCTTCAAGGTGAATTAGCAAATATCTATGAATTACAAGGAACCATGCTGAATTTAATAGCCGTGTGTTTCCCTTATTCAGCTGGTGTATTGCCACAGTTGTTACAATATCATCAAATCTTTTCTCTCTAATCATCCCTATGCAATTTATATGCAAATACTGTAATATACCAAATTAATTACCAAGGCAATCATAATTTACAGGAAAGTTATGCATGGATCCTTTTGTTTCCACTGATGCAAAGATCTTTTAATATTTTATTACAAGTACTTTCATATGTATGTTCATCGTTCTTTAAAGAAACTGCCACTTCCTTATCTGATCCAACCTCAGCTTATATACAGACTACCAACAGCATCACATATTGAATAACACATGTACATAAACAAGGTTCCTTAATGTTAATAGTGTTTGGCTATTGATCATGTATGCAACAAGTATTCTTGTCAGCTAATTAATAGCTATCTTGTGCAGCTTTCTGTTTTGTTTCTCAATTACAATTGAAGTAGTTGTAGGACATTACCAGATATTTTTTCATTATCTTTTTACTCGTATGTATGGCGAGAAGATCAATAAAAATATTTATAATAGATGATGTAGAACCAACAACATGACCAGATTAGAGCTGCTTCAGGTGTGATTTTGGCAAAAAAATCACCGCACTTCACTGCAGAATATAATATTGATGAACAACTCAAAATACCTCATTCACCAACATATCTATTCAATGGGAATTTAGGGTTTGTTTGGCATGTCTTCTTTCGCTTTTTATCTTTTCATTAGCTCATCTATTTTTTATGCTTGTCTGGAAATTTCTCACAAACATTTTATCGTCTTTTTTTTTTTTTAATCTTCAAGTAGTATGGAAGTTATGTGGCAAATGGTCTTTATAGATTAGAAGAAAATAAGACAATGGAATGAATTCATATGTACAATAAAGAGGACCTAAGTATTAATATGAGCCCAAAGAAAAAAAGAAAAAAGAGAAAAGAAAAGAAGGAATATGGAGGCACTTGAAAGATTGGTACTTGATCAAAAGTGACTAAGATTTGGACAAAGAAAACTTATCCAGAGGAAGGATAATATGGAGGAAACTCCATCGAATAAGTTCAGAATCTAAAATGCCAACCTTTATCATTATAGGAAGAAGAATATCTGACAACAGCCTAGTGCCTCATGTAAAAAGGAATGAAGACCAAACGATGGATGTTTTAGAAGGACCAGAGGAAAGTAGGAAGAAGGATCAGTGTAGTGAGCCACATATTGCTGGGGCGTGGTACTTTTTACAGTGATGGTTACAACTTTATCTGTTTGTTGCTTTTGCAATGGTTAGAGTACCCACTAGAATTTTGTTTACAGCATTAACGATAAAGGAAAGAACTTAAAAATAGTATGAATAAGATGCCAAATTGTGAAATAAGAAATGGCAAGGCAAACAAAATCTGATAATGTTAAACATAACAAAAGACAAAAGCAATATAATTCGACAACATGTAAGCTTTTTACAAGCTTTACAGGACCATAAGCTTTTGACAGCAAAAGGAGTTATCATCTCCAGAATATGTAGGCCAAGCCAGTCCCCTATGAAAGAACTTTTTAGCTTCTACAATCTTCCTTATCTGATATGGGTCATGTGAAAGAGTGAGAAAATAATTGCATTAACCCTCAACAATTTTAACCGGTGATCTGCAAAACAAGAGAAATACGTCTTACAAAATGCCATTTTCATAAAGAAAAAGCATTAAAACTTTCAACAATAATATCTTTCTCCTTGATTTTGTCTTACCCAAATGGGCTTTGTTTGATAGCTAGTAACTCAACATCCAACTGCAAGTCCATCAGGGAAAAAGAGGCCATAAGTGGATAAGGAAACAAAACAAGAAAGAAAACATGAAATGTAATACATTCTTGAAAAGAGATTGATAAATAAATTGATAATAAATATACAAGAGGTTCTTGAGTGTGATATGGCGCTAGTTTGATGGTTCAATTGGCAAATATCTGCACAGCCTCCAGCATGATGGGGAATTTAATAATAACCAACCAAGGTAATTTCATCGCAACAGATGAATTGGACATCAGGACATGGACATCCCCATCAAAGCTTTGATATGCTAAGATGCTTGGACTGTGTACTTATAACAGGACAAGTTTCATCCCTTTCATATTGAAAGGCATGGATGTAAATCATAGGTAGAGAGATAGAAGTACTAAAATAATAAAGGTAAAGAGAGAATTCCAAAAACTTCACACTTTGGTGTCAATTTAACGCCACTACAGATCAATTATTGTAGTTTCCTTGACACTTTTATATTCTGTTTCAGTTGTTCCTATGTGCCACTGCCACTAAGTGAAGAAGGAGAATAACATTCATTTAACTTTCTCTATTATTATGATTCCAATGATATCCTGGTGATAAAACCCTCATGCAGAGCTTGGAGACCTTGCACTTAGTATTTGGACCATAGCACTTAGTGACTAGTGTTAGTGTAATGGGGTTCTTGGAATCGTTTGAATAAAAGGGGCCAAAGGCATTAGGACAGTGGAGGATCACCATTCACCAGTAACACTAGTATTTGTAAAGTGGTAACTCTATTTTACACTAACATTGGTGATGTTAATCACAAGGCCCACTATACAGAATATAGGCTCAGAGCTTGAAAATATAATAAAGAATATGAGGTGCAATTATTTCTTATATGTAGCAACCTAGAAGGTAAATTTGCAAACAGATATTGACTTAGCTATTGTGATCTCTTTCCTGTGTAGCATATTATCTGCCAGCACACGGACTAATTTCAGTATAC
This sequence comes from Lumnitzera littorea, assembly GCA_024138015.1. Classification (NCBI taxonomy): domain Eukaryota; kingdom Viridiplantae; phylum Streptophyta; class Magnoliopsida; order Myrtales; family Combretaceae; genus Lumnitzera; species Lumnitzera littorea. Next base: position 29,025,090 of record JAMXBB010000002.1, read on the forward strand.
CCTTACCAACTACAGATATAGTGGTTGTTGAAGGGTATGTTCCTGATAAAGTACTGCTCTACCAAGCAATTACAAAACAAACTTGAGAAGTAGGCAGAATGATGTACCTCTATGGTTGCATTTGGAGGAATTTCTTGGACACCTTTGCTCCCATAAGCGAGCTCCGGTGGAACTATTAGTAATCGCTGCCCCCAGAAAGTAAACTTAAAATGTCAGGAAGATTACATGTCATTACATCCCATTAACATTTCTCAACCTTCCTCTCATAGTGCATATGCAAATAAAAGAGACTCAATAGCTATCAATTAGGGATTGCCAGGCTCCTTTGCTGTCTTTCTCTGACATTATATGCGTTATTTGGAGCAAAAGCCTTATGTCTCTATATCCAAAGTTCACCTATGCATCATTGTCTTTAGAACTACCACTGCAACTTAAGAGCTAAGACATAATAATTCATATAACAGATTCAAAAGTACAATTTGGCAGTTTTTTCAAAAGCAGATAATGAAGCTCCAGTTTTCCTAAGCAAAATGAGAGCTTCAAATCATGTGCCAAATTATAAGTTCTTTTTCTGGTGCTAGCAAAATTACACACACTGCATTTGAAGAGTTGATTTCAAGAGTTAAAGACAGAGGTCATACCTGGCCACCTACCCGCATGCCCTGAACACCTAAGTCCAAACCTTTAAGAACATTTCCCCTTTCTGATTGGCCGACGTCAAATCCATATGGCTGCATGTGATTGAAGATTCTCGATAAGGTGTCAAAAAGAAGGTGCAGCAAAACATGCTCTTATGCAAGAGTTTGGGGTTATAGTTCATCTTCTCCAAACGATTACGGGCAAAAGCTAGAAACCATTTATCAGTTGTCACATGATTTCTGGAACCAATTAAATAGATAGCAACGTTTTGAAAGCAGATTGGCCGATTAATTTGTCACGTGATTGGTTTCTGGTTCAAAAGCTAACTGATCGTTTTGCCATTAATGATATTAGTATAGATTTACTCAAAAGTCAATCAACATCCAACTATTGCAGAAATATTAAGAAAATTCATGTGGAATAGAACGTTAAATAGGAAAGAAGGAAAGGCTTTTCAGAAAGGAAATACAATACAAAGAATATCTGGAGAGAGGAGGAAAACAAATATTCATGTCTGTCATGGTGAAGAAAATATCAACTTTGTATCTTCCAGAGTGACATAAAATCAAATCTATGGTAAAGACTGTAAAAGTAACAACTAGTAGGACTAACTCTAAACAAGCTTATGACCAAGCCTCAAAAAAGGGTAAAAGTAAATCTTTGAATAATTAAAGTATGATAATTGTAAATGAAAAAACTAAATAGCAGATACCAGTGCAGCTCCTCCATAAAGTGTTCTATAAATGTGAAAATTTTCAACATTACTTATAGTTTATAACAAGTTAAACTTGGTCCAAATCAATCCACTCCCTAGATTTGTCCAAGGGAGTGCAGAAAAATGGCTCAACTTTCAATATCCAATTGAACAATTTGTCCTTCCTTATTCAAGATGTTGTTGGTGAGCATGTGAAGAAAAGATTCACTGACATTTAAAAAAGCATAATTGTAGCTATCTGCTATGCCAAGTGTCCAGCATGATGTGGTTGAAATTTGAGTAATAAAACTAATAAATTTTCCAAAACTTGGATATGGCCTCAAGTATGAAGTAATAAATCAGATCTCGAGCAGATTGAGTTTTCCTGATTCTAGATTTAATCTGCTCAAAAGAAGCAAAAGAGAAAACATGAAGTTGGTCAGGCACTTTCAAGTTTTTTTATCATCTCAGTCACCTTCAATATCCTTCATAGTTAGACCAGGCAGGTTTCATCTTGCAGGATATTAAGTTAGGGATTGGAGCTGCATATAGCAATTTCCATTTATAACATTCACAAAGCAATGCTCCAGAAAAAAACCACTTTGAAATATCCTATGGTGTTGCCATGCACTTTTACTGTCTTCTAACATATGAAGTATTGTTTCAGGTTCTTCTTACCGTACCACCACCAACACCAAGTCCTTGTCTGCTTGTCATAAAAGTAATTCCCTTCCATTTAGCAACATAGTGAACCTGCAATATTGTATCCCGTCAATCGATACAGATGCTTTATGGTACAACCAGAGAGTAATGTATTTTGTTTAAGAAACAGAGGGGGATGCCATATGTATGGAGATGTCTATTACGGGATCATCTCTAAAGTGAATGCTCTACTTATCAAAATATGTGCAAAAATTATCATCTATACAAAGGGGTTGGTTGTATAGACATTTATATTCAATTCTGTGTTGAGTTGACATGGAATAAGGATTCATTTTCTCCAAATTGTAATTTATTCTTTGAAATAATGGTTGAGCAAATTAAGTCTACACCTTGCCTCGCCTCCATGAACGATAAAGTTTTGTGAACTTCCAAGGGCATTGTTATTTATAAAGCAGTATGCTCAAATTCTATCTACTCTGCTATCTTAGGTAGAACAAAATTGTCAAAATGCAATATATGCTTTTCCCATCTTTTTTGGTGATTTTGGCTGGAGAGTCGAATATCTGAATCAACATCTTACCATTCTCCTACATGTGAACGAGATGAAATATAATGCTTCTAATGTTAAATAAGTGATGCCAAATCTAGAGAATGAGATACGATTTCAATGAAAAAGAAATCCCAACTGATGCATAAACAATGAATTAGGAAGCAAATAAATTTGAGTCATAGGGATTAAGATAGGCATTTATTATCCAACATGAGCAGTATATTTGGCCTGATGAACTTAAACTGAATCACAACCGTACTGCGACTCTTGATCCCTTTACAGCCTCAGCTCCACCACCAACTTTAATGTCATAGTATCTGAAGCAAATTGGACGCAAATTGGAATTATTCATACAGCCAAGAAGTAAGATCCAACTAGAATTACAAACTTGAATTTATTAGGAGTTGATTGCAATTTCATCTGTTATAGATAGGAAGAATCACATTCTATGCACTAATTAGCCGAAGTCCAGTCAATGAGTCTTAAATACAACACTTTTGGTTTATGGCTTTGCCCTATAGGGTTGGCAATAGAATGTTTTAGTGTTAACTGAGAGTAATTACCACAACTAGACTTGCTAGCTCTAGGCACATGAACCCTTTAAATATAGTTTGTGTATGTAGCTTGTCCAAAAACATGTCAATTGTAGGATTTGATCTCAAGATCCACACAATTTGTCATGAAAATTCTTAGTCTTCAACTGTGAGGCTGAACATTTAGGGTTGGGCAGTATGAATCAATAGCATACTTCACTTGATTTACTACATGATGGGGGATGTTAACATAAATAAACGATACTCAAACTAAAGAATAAGACATATGAAGGCATGAAATTCTTTTCACTAACTTTAGGCCACTGGGGAGGGTTGTGAATTCACTCTCTGGAATTTTTGCTGCTCTGAGCTGCAGAAAACACAATTCTAAATTAGTTTTCAAATGAGATGGATTAAGCCCACCAACAGTGAGGGAATGAACTCACAGCTCTTCTACTTGTGCTGACAGCCTTGGCAACATCAGAAACGTAAATGCCAGCAGCTGATGCATAAATTCTCAACTGGTTTAGATGGAGCTAGGACAGTAATGGAAAGACATTCAAGATTTAAAAATTGTTCCTTATGATTTTAGTATAAAAGAAAAGACCACAGACTCGTCTGTATTTTAGCATACATACTAAATGCTCCTCAATTGAAGTCTCCAGAAGTCATGTAATCTGGAGATAGATGATTTGATTAGGCATTGCAGCCAACACTTGCTTGATAATAATGATTATATTTCCAATCAAATAGGAAAAAAGAATATCTGTCCTCTCCCATCAAGACTTCAGTACAAAAAGAAACATAAAAAGGTAATAACTAGAATGCCCATATTGAACATACTCAATTTAAATGGTTTACTTACATTTTTTCTTTTTTTTTTTTTCATAGGAAGTAATTTCCTACTTTCTCTATGGTAGATGAAGCCACAAGACTAGTTGAGACCTTAACTAATTTGAAGCATGTAACTGAGTATCCTAACTACCTGCTGGAGTTGCACCTGGAGTAAGTCAACTAGAACTCTGACTCCTTCTAAACCTTAGCCATGAATCTACTATTCCTATATCTATTACCACACCTCAGACCAAACATCAGTATGTGAGACAAATGCTTACTATAAATATTAAGGTCTTCAGTTTCTAAAGGAAAATTAAATTGATAAATTTTCAATAGAATCTGCCTGATAAGTGATAACCAGATACTGAGCAGATATTTAAACTTTTATGGGCAACTTAAATTCAATTTGATATTTCATCCTCAACATGAAACAATAACAATACAAACCAACACCGAGGACTGAACTTACTGCTACCTTCCAATTTCACTTTGTTTATGTATGAATAATGTGTACATCAACTTATTTAGGATGGTTTCTCCTCTCTTCATTATAGTAATTTGGATAATCTTCCTATTCAATAATCAATGGGCTTTTTGGAAACTAATCTTAATTTTTCATTTTTAAGTTTTGATCACTAATGTCTATCGTCAATTGCCAACTTTCAACGATCCTAGAACTTAATTTCCCGATTACTATTGTCTCAGCAATTCTCATGTTTTTTAATTACTAAGCGATTCTCGATCCGGTCCTCTTAAGAAAGCAAAGCACAAAATATATCTTATAAAAAAAGAATTCACAGAAGCGGAGCAAGTATTATGTATTTCATAAGAATATGCAATGAAAAGGGACATACTGGCTGTGAGAATAGAAGCAATCAATGCCCTTCTCCCTTTAGAATGCAGAGACAGGAATGCAGGTTTGACCGAATCATCGGAAGTTGAAGATGAAGATGACGATGATGAGCACCTGCAAAGCTGTCTGTTTTTCCCTGCACATATCAACAATTACAGCGAGTAAATAAAAGTTAATTCAGAACCCCATGTGAGAAAGAGAGAGAGTGTGAGAGACTACTTGTGGTGGGAGTGGGAAGAAGAGGCTTATGGTTGGGGAGGACAGTGGTGAGGCGTTGATGGTAAAGAAGAAGAGAGAGTTCCATTTGAGAGTACTAATGTGTTTTCTTTCGGTTGGTTTGGAAGTGGTAGTGACAGTTAAGGACTCCTGGATCCTCTGTTTCCTGGGTATATTATCATATCATAATACGGTCAATGTCGTCCACATTTTATGATTCATTGATCTTGCGTCTAAAATGGAAAGACCAACCACAAGGCAAAGAGGAAAGTGTAAAACCTAATTTTTAAAAAAAAAAAATTAACAGATAGGAAGAGGAATTTTTTTTTTTTTTCAAGAATTCATTAGAGTAATTAGGTTTTGGACAATCTTATCATATTTGGAAGAGTTTGGAATAGGATGAAACCATCTTGTTCAATAAAACGTTAAAATCATGATTAGTCCACCTAAGGCTATTCCTAGACTAGTCCACCTTCTTTCTTTTTTCGGTTTGTAATTTTTTATATAATAATATATATATATGTATGTGAAATATGTAAATATATATATATTATATATTATCTATATTATTAAAACCTTAAGGACCTTTGATGTCTTAAATATATTAAAAAATATCTTTGATTTAATAAATAATCACCACATTCTTTGACTTCTTAAAATTTTACTAAAATAACTCTCCATCCCCACTTCTCTTTTTTCTTTTTTTCTTTTTTTTAATCAACTCATAGAGATAACCAACCATTTACTTATATCTTACATCTATAATACTGAAGTTACAATTAAAAATATGAAAGGAACATTATATATTATTGTTATATTTATTTTTTTTTTGCGCACGTATTATGAGTGCAACATTCACTAGTATTTTATATATATGTATACATTATGTAACAATATGTATACTCATATACAATGAATTATATACATACATAATGGGATAATACATATATCATATATATTTATATATATATACATTATATATAATATACATTTAATTATATATATATATATATACATCATGTAAAATCATAAATATATATTACTTTTTTTTTCTTTTTTTTTATTGGGTTAAACTAAAATTGGTGTGCTGATCATTTAGTTCACATCAACCTATCAGTTTAAGTAGGTTAGTGATTTTGAACAACCTAAACCCGCATGAATCGAACCGCATGAATCGGACGTTCTTAGGTGGGTTCGAGCCCATCACATAAGGGCTCAAGGTTGATTCGCTATTTCGAATAACTCTTTCTTAGGTTTAGTTATGTTAAAATAAATTAAGGAAAATAAAAAAGTAAAAAAGAAAAAATATATATATATTTCGTTGTCTTTATATTATTTATTATATTTTTCATTATTTTTAACACAGTGGTGCAATTTGATTGACTAGAACAATTTATTTTACTAAATAATATAATTTTATTTATTATTTAAATAAATTAATAAAAAATTTATAAAAACAAATAAACAAAATAGCCGGAAATTGAAAAAGAAAATCAACCGCCCAACCCAAGGGCGGGGCTGGCGCTGGCCAACGATCTACTAGCGGCCATCCACGGCGACCACGTTTTACGCTTGCGTATTGACAATTGACATTATGTTTTGTCACAAACATAATTGAATTCCAAGTTAAATAAATAGGAAATAGGCATTGTAATCCTATCTGCGTATTGGCTTTCTGTGAAGCTTAGGAACTAAATTTTAACACGTAGACTGAATTTTCTTATTTCTTTCTTTAGAGAAGGGAAGGACAAAAAAAAAAAAAAAAAAGGCAAAAGTTATCAAATGGTTGTTGGCTATCTATACCTAATCCTGATTCGATTGTGATAATACCCACTTTAAAATGGAAAGGAAGAATGTTAGATACCACATGATCTGTGATTAGTTATTCAACTTTATGTATAAAATTTGAAGTTATTAAGTGTTATATATTCAATTGAATTATTCATGGTATGATTAATTATTTGGCATCTCTTATACTTTTTCCAGGTAAATTTTTCCTTGACATTTTGCTAGAAATGATAAGTTTGATAAATAAAATTTTGATTATATATGATATTTAGTAACTTTAAACTTTTAAGTATAAAATTTCAAAAGGGAAAAGTCTGATTAATTATGTTATTTAATAACTACAAATTTTAGGTAAAGAAAAAAAAATCCAATTCTCAAGTGATGTTTTTAATATTATAACAAATTTAAACGTATCAACAACATGCTAGTATTTCAAATAACCTAAAATCTCATTTGATATTTAGAATTAGGTGCATAAATATAATAAACTTACTTACATGTTATTCGAGTCTTTGCTCAATATCTCTTTAAGTTTGACATGACAATAACCAAGTTAAGCTTAAATTACTTAAGTAGGGCATTAAAATGATCTTGAGTTTTATAATATTTGGCTTAATTCGTTTACAAGTCTAATCGAGCTTAAATATTAGCCATATACAAATTGAGTTTAGACATTAATATTGTTTTATTTAGCATAGTAATATTTCTTTTACATAAGTAACTCAAGACAAGTTTAAGTGAATCAAACTCAAACTTGTTGAGTACTACTTCAATATAATTTAAAATGAGTCCGAATTTAACTTGAATTTCAAAATTTCAAATCAAGTTTGAGATAGAGTATAGTTTTTATTCACACTCCTACTTAAGATTTAGGTTCTACTAACCTTCTAAACTATTTAAACATGTGCCACCCTACTTTTAATGGGAAAAATATGTTGAAGATGTAACGCCCACTTCTATTTTTTTATGTTTTGATTATTTTGAATTTGTAGTTACAATTAGTATACGCTACTCAAAAAAAAAAAAAAACATAAATAAAAATAGAAGCTGATTGATAAGATTCCATACTATGCACTAGAGCATGATCTCCTTGCAAGCTCCATAAGCCCATCCTCTGCCTCATCAGAATTAGAATTACTTCCAAAGCACTTCAAATCCTGCTTGTCTTTCCCATTTCCTCTCAAGGGTTTTCCCTTATCATTTCCTTCCACCCATTTCCTGAGCTTTTGAAGCAACTTACTCCTCTTAGAATGAGCATGGTTATGTTTTGTCATGCCTAGACAAGACCCATCATGTGCAGACATGGAGTTGTTCATTTCATGCCTCAAGTCACAATCTTCATTTCCAGCATCTAGGAGGGATAGGTCACACGAGTTGGGCTTTGCTATGTTTATTTGCTCTTGATGTATATTGAGGTTCCTTGCTAGCTCATGCCTTAAGCAGGCATTGCTCCATCTTAGGTATATCAGTTCCTTTTCTCCTGCTGCTCTTTCTTTCTGGAGCTGTTCAAGTTCCTTCATTAGGGTATTGTACTCTTCCATTGTTATGGCTTCTTCTTCTTCACTCTGCAAGAAAAGCAAGAAAATGTCGTCATCTACCTTGTCATATAAAATGAAACAATGCTGAAACTGTGGCCTGAGGCGTGGATGAGTATTTTTGGCTTTTAATACCTAGAAATTGCATGATCTGGGGTGTATTTCTTCCTTGGACAACGTTTTCCAAGTTCATTCCAACATTTATTTACCATTAAAGTTTGTATTTATCAAACATTATCACAATAATCTAGATGTTGTACTAATAATGGCTTTACATGGTAGTGGAAAAGGCGGTTAATATGCACGCAAATATTAATGGAAGATAAAAGAAAATTATTGTATATTTAGGGATTACAAATCAATTTTCTTATTTTTTGATGGATATTTTCAGTAATAGTTAATTACTAGTAGTTAACTATGAGGTGCAATTTTTATCTCCTATCATGACCTTACCTATCGCTAAAATCCGTTAGTTACTTTAACCATTTGATATTAGTATAATAATATTTGACGACTCTTAAATTTGGATTATAACAAATAGAAAGGACAATTTGTACGAAGGTTCCTGCAAAACAAACACATCACTCCTGCATAGTTCCTGTCAACATTGACATGCCATATTTGTATCAATATGGTCCATGTAGATTCTCCAAATTTAAATATTAATAATGTAATGTGGTCCTTATAAACCTGGATCAGATAAAATAATCTTAAACTTTCAAAATTTTGAAGCAAGTCATATGAAGCCCCTGTTTCATGCTCTGAGCATTCACTTTGGCTCCTCTATAAACTCGTATGCATGCCCACAAATTGAATAACCAAGAAAAAACAAGTCCTCTAGCTAGAAAAATAATCAACTTGCTCAACCTGTGGCTGTGATTGAGATGAAGCTGACTTCTCTGCCAAATTTAGCTTGATCCCAAGTTCATTTTTCTCCTGCAGTAATTGATCCATCATGCCTCTCAGCTCGACTAGCTCATCCTCCATTTTCTTGTTATCTTCCATCTTTTGTCCCAATTCGTGCCAAGTCCTCGAAACCTCTGCATCTTTTTCATCAATCTCCAACTTACTCTTCCTGATCAAATGCCCCAGGTGTTTCACTTTCCTGGAAAGCTTCTTTACCCTCCTGTGAAGAACCCCATTTTCACATTTCCGTTCTCTCAATTCCTTCCGAATTTTCAAATACTCCATAACCAATTTCTCAATCCTTTTGTTCTCTGCATCCGTTAAGGCAATCACTTTATCCAAAAGCTCGAGATGAGCCATGCCTAATTGAAGATTATTCCGGACTTCCATAAGCAGTGTTTCTTGCCCTTTGAGTTCACAATACCGAAGAAAATGCATCTCTAGCTTTAGCTCCCTTTCTTGAAGCTCATTCAATAAACTCCTTAAGCCTATGATTTCTTCTCCAAGATTGGTTATATCAAAATATTGTGAATTCGGATTTGTCACAATATGTTCATCATAATCTAGACATGTAGAATTTAAGCTACGAACACTTTCATCATCATCGTCGTCGTCATCACTAAAGTTCATGACAGGTTTAATATCAGAATCATTTACCTGGGGTTGAGAAGAAGATCCTGCAGTCGGTGTGTTTCTTGTTCTTGCCATGATCTTTGCACATATTAAACCTGCCACTGATAGAGCTAGAGGAATTCCAGCTTTGAGGAGTACGGGCCTCATGATTTCGGTTTTCGAGTTTGAGCTTTCCATTAGGAAAAATTGCACTTTCTTCAGATGATCAAAAATGAAAAATTCACTTTCGAATTAAATTGACTTTGTGAAGCTTGATATGATTTGTAATGATAATACGCATGGCATATTGGGTTTGTTTTGGCACAAAGCTGTCCAGTGATTCTTTGCTTTTATGGTGATATAGCTTTTTCCTTTTCTTTTGTTTAGAGTAAATGGTTGTGGTCTGTTGCTTTTTGACTACACTACAGTTTCCTAGCAATTCAGCATCAGATTCCTTTTTCCTTGAATCAATTCACACGTTTTTCTTTTCCTGGATTTATGGACATCAACAAATCTCAAACGTTCATGGAAAATAAAAAAATTTAATCTTACTAATACGTTAAATAACTTTTGTATATTAAAATTTTATCAATACTTAGATGTGACTCATCAATCTACATAACATATTAATATTATAAAATCTCATCATTATTTTATCTTTTTTGTCTCTAACCAAGAATAAGTACAGACTTGACTCAGTTCGTAATTGAACTTAGCGTTATCTGGTGTTCAATGCATCGGAAGGGAAATTTTTCGATCACTCCTTTTGTTTGTTTATTTATTTTTTTTAAAATGCAAATAGACAAATTTTAACTTTAGTGCCATACACCCCCCAAACCTAATGCACTCTTATACCTCTAAACCCTTATAAATCGGCAAGTGATCTTCGAAGATTTTAAATTACCTTTTTTAAGTTTCGTACTCTATGTGATAGGTGTTTTTTTGAACAGCAATAGAATATACTCTTTAACGTTTATAAGAGTTTAGGGGTTAAAGTACACTTTGTAAGTTTGTGAAAATATTTGTATTGAGATCAAAGTTTAATGGCTATGTGCATCGCCTTCCTATCTTGTTGGTAAGACTTTTTTGACATCTCATTGACTAAAATGTATAGATATGAACCGGTTCTAAGATTTTCACAAAAGCTCGTAACTTTTCTTCAACTCATACTTTCTGATTGCTTCATAAATTTCCATAGTAATGACAAAAGAAGAAGAAGATACAATGAGATTATTACAAACCCCAAATTAATATGAATATAAAACCATGGACACGACTAAGTAGATCCACTAGTATAACAGCAATAGTACAACAACAGTTCGTAGATGACCAGAAGGTACTAATTTCCTTTCACAAACCATTAGGATTTCAGCTTTCATGTAAACTATTCAATACTCTTCGGTAGCATTTGTATCGTAGAACAGGATGATACCAGGAGAATAGGACAACACAGTACGAGAGAACAGTACCATACAATCTTCATATACCATGTTTAGTGTGCGTATACTAGAAAGGGCACTATATTCTGTGATGGGAGAAAACACTGCAACCGAGCTTATTGTGAACTATACCAACTATCAAATGATGATGATTTAGGCATAGAACATGATTTGTTGTATGGTTATTTCTGTAAACTTAACAATGTGTTTATTTTGAATTGTGAAATAAGTTTTTATAACACCAAATATATTGTAAAAATTTTCAGTTTTTGTCGATTAACTCAAGGGCAATTTTATTTAATAACTTCATCCAATATGCAAACCAAATAATGGATTAAAAATTTTGTCCAATGCTGCACTATAAAATAATAAGAACCAAACATTACCTTAATAGCTTTTGTATGGTGTTTATTAAACCTAAACCCAAACACATGGATAGAAGAATAACTTATGCAACAAGAAAACACAAACATGCGCAACCCAACTGAATTCACGAAGCATATAGTTGACTAGAGCTACTTGGCATTCGCTAAGTTTGTTCTGCAACCGAATGGGCCTCATTGCATGCACTTTAGCTTTTGCTAATTTCTTTGCCTACCTATACTTCACAACCTAAATCTCATGTCAATTTAAGACACAAACTTAAAAATCTCCACCTTAGCTTAAATTTGCACAATTCAACACATGCATATATACTCGAGCAACACCTATAATGAAGCTTCTCTCATTCATTCTTACCGACGGCGTACCTCTGGGCTATTTAATACACTGCATGTATCGTGTGTTCTCATCGCTTTGTACCGAGATGACCGTGTCCTTCTACTCGGATGATATGGAAATTATGACGGATGATGTCGTTTGTGTTTGTGATAGTGATTATTCTTGTTGAGCATTGTCTTTCACCCATTTATAGGACTTGTTTTGAAACATTTCAAATAATGAATATTTTAAGGAGATGGATGATTATTGTATTCTTAATTATAACCTAGGAAATTGCATTCGGCCTTGATTAATGATAGGTATGTTACATTGTAGTTAACATACCCTGCTTTCTTCAGCCATCTCATCCCAATAGCATAAATTTAAAACATATTGAGGCCGCACTTCGACTAGATAAAATTTTTCTTAAGGATAAGAAAAAGTTCTTGGATGTTATTCCTAATTTTGTTAATAAAAAATCATCGCTTAATTACTAGTGGAGTTTTTTAACAGAACGTTTAATTGTAAGGACTAGATTACATAAAAAGAACTAGACGTGATAAGCATAAAGAAGATTGGACAGTATAAATTTATTATACTATATTTGGTTTATATAATACTAAACATCAAATTTATATTAAAAAATTTATTATTGATATTATGAAATAAATAATTTTTTATAATATTTAATAAAAATAATATTCATTAACTTAATATTATAATATAGAATAGTATTTTTAAGACTATAAAATATTTTTTGTTTTTATCCAGTAAATTTCATTTTTATACCATGATATAGATAGCATTTTGTCTACTCATCAAGCAAATTTATAAACTAAATAAGAGATAGAATTTTTTTCTTAGTTCAAGACCATAAAAATTACATAACTAAACATTACGTAAGTATTCAATAGTACATTCAAAAGCACGATGTCATTTAATGGCTTGGTTCATGAGATTAATAAGGATAATTATAAGAATGATTTTATAACCATCTTGTAAAGGACTTGGCTATTCAAAAAGTTGAATAAATTATGTCGCTAACTTTGACAACATGCAAGTGTCATTGCCTTAAGAGAGTCATTGCCTTAAGAGCAGTTTATCTGTAACAATCCCATTGTACACTAACTTTCGGTAGAAACTAACTACTCAATCGTTATCATAGATTTGATATACATAAGGTACATGCAATTAAGCTACTTTGGAGCATCTCCACTTCAACAATTAAGCTGCTCAATCGTTATTATAGATTTGATATATACAAGGTATATATAATTAAGCTGATTTGGAGCATCTCCACTTCAACAATTATAGGTACATAAAAGATATTTTATATGATAAAACATTGCCTAATTTGTTGTGAAACTAGAGAAGTTATGCCTACTTTAGTTTAGATTGAGGAGTTTCAGCATAATACAAAAACTTATATTTAAACCCAAGTTGGTGCAATAGAAATAATGCTCCTCTCGATTCTCTGAACAAGCCCTTAACCTCATTGCAACCTTTTCTTTTATTAATTAGTTCAACTGTGGTTAGGAAAAGACCAATTTATGCAATCTCTTAAAAGGGTCGATATTTGGGCGAAGAATCCTAATTGTGCCCTAGTGGATTACAATACATGTATTGCTAAGTTTTTTATTTAAGTTTAGCTTAATCAATTATGGGAGTGACTATTCAATTGCAAACAATTAAAATAAAACGCAAAGCATAAAAAAGCAATCATAGATTCTAGCTCAGCTACCACAATTGGACTTTGGTATCTAGGGACACATATTGCATGCACATAATCAATTGCTTATATCAACAAGCAAGTGTATACCTCAATCTCTAAATACTTTAATAGCATACTTCAAAATACTTTAAACATTGATTCCATTTACCTAGAATTATAGTTGCTTGAGTGATTTTATGATGTTAGTCTTTACATTGTTTTGGAAGCTTATATTAGAATCTGTAGTTACTTCCCATAGAAATAGCAAAAGCAATAGCAATTTGTTTGTACTATTAAATTTTTATACTCTTGGATATACTCTTTACTAGGTTTACTATTATTCCTTTAGTAATAGAATATATGTATATTTTAAGTGTTCATGTGATAATGATTAGGCGCTATTTTCCTATATAAGGTTATGGTATCTTCTATATTTCCTTCTATTATATTCTTTACTTGGATGCCCTATAAAATACCTCCCACATTGGTTCAAGTAAGACTTATGCCTCAAAAGACCTTCTACTATTTGCTCTACATTAGTTCAATTGAGACTTGTGCTCAAAGGATCTTTTACTACCCTCTATTTTCGATTACCCTTACTTGTTAAACTAAAAGAGGCCTACATTACATTCAACGCTTGATTGTGTTACCTAAGACCTTCTATGGGATTCTTTACTTTGAATGATTCTTAATTAGTTGGTTTGGAAAGCATCCTATAATACTTTTACATGTTATAGAAATTCTAAAGAAGCATTTGCTCTGTTTCCTCATCAACTTATCAATTCTTTGAGAATTACGGTGTTAAATCCATGTTTAATTTTAATTTGTGGTGTCATTGATATCAGATTAGCCATTTGTTAATTCTATTTATAGCATCCTTATAGTTATCAATTAGACTAAACAAAATCCCAGGTGGCATTGTAGATTTATCAATTAAAGTAATTATTCATGTCCCTTTGAGATTTTCAAGTATTCCTTAATCTAAAAATACTAAAACTATAAACTTAGAAACCCCAGTTAAATGGTCCATATTAAAATTTATATGGATAGGATTCTTCCTAAGATCTACTCATATTAGATGTAGTCTAAAGCACTTACATCGTAATCAATTCTTTCACGTTAAAAACTAAAGCATGCTCTTTATTATTGTGATTACCCTTCAACATCTCCATTATTTCAACACAAACCTTTGAAACCATTTTAGAATATATTGATGCAACATGAGTTCCCTTGATCATTTTCATGAGTGTCAAAGGTGTATCAGCAGAGTCTTGGCTTTATATCAACATGAGCTTGAGCTGTAAGTGTAACATCACTTTTCTCCCCTTGATTGTTATACCAATCAAGAAAATCAACAATCTCAAAACATTTATATATTGTATGCTCTTCCTTCTTGCAATGAGTACAAATAAGTTTAGTATTTGTCTTCTCTTTGTTATCCTTCCTTTTAATACAAATATTTTTCTGCTAATTTCGAGCAACATAAGTTGCACTCTTCTTATTATAAAAAAAAAAAAAAAAGTTAATATGTAAAATTTGTATAATTTTTTATTATGACAAAAATATCTAACGAAAAATACTTAAATGAAAATTACAAGAGGAATCAAACGTATAACATAATATAAAAATATGTATTTAATAATTCTATTATGATGACTTTATAAGATTATTCCTTTAGCCTTGCTAAAATGAAAAAAAAAAAACTCTTTTTTCATATAAGTAATTATACAATTAGTTATTTTATAATACATGTTCATTTTTATATATGAATTGTCAAAAAAGAAAACGAAAAAATTATCATGAAGATGTTATCAATTATTAATACTTTATGTAATAACATAAAGTATAACATAATATAAACATACGTATTCTATAATTATGTTATGATGACCTTATAAGATTATTTCATTAGTCATCCTAAAAAGAAAAAAAAAATACTATCTCAAAAGTAATTATACAATTAGCTATTTAATAATACACATTCGTTTTCATAACATGAATTATAAAAAAAAAAAAATGAGTACTTCAATAATAAGACCATCATCAATTACAAATACTTCATGTGATAAAGTAAAACACTTGTAGCACAACAATGTAATTACACATACAAGTATTAATAAATAAATCTTGTTTGAATGAGAAATTGTTTAGTTAACTATTGATTTTATGAATGAAATTTAATCTTATCAATTATTATAAAAAATAACTAAAAAAGAAATAAACCATTTATTAAAAAATAAATAATTAATGCAATTTGAGAAAAAAAAAAGGGTAATATATTTTCAATGGTAATTGAACCTATGACCTTAATATATAAAGATAGCTATGTAAATTTTAACCATATAACAGTTCCTAATGCCACAATAAAATTTGCTCTTTAAAATATAATTATGACACTTAATTTTTTTTCTTTTCAAGTAAAATTTTAATAATCAGTTTTTTCTTGAGGTTGAGGGGCTATGGCCCCTTTTAGTCCATTCTGGACCCGTCCAATTGCTAGGGATTCTAAGATGTCTAAACATCTTATAGGTAAATTACTCGTTGCATTCCGCAGAACATCCGCATTATTTTTATAACAAACTATACCAGTAGAAGACATAAAACTCTCTAGGAACAATGTGCCTGCCATAAGTCAGAATCTATTTATTTTATTCTATTACTGGTGAGCTTCCAACCTTATCTCAGCTACTGCTCTTCATGTGAAGTATAATATACTTGCCATTAATAATTGAGCAAGGTTCCTTTTTGCTTTACCGACATTTAATAGGAAGGGGACAAACACAAGGGTATATTTCTTAATACATTTTTTTCCGTTTGGAAAACGTGGGAGCAGCACTTGAGTTTGTCCCATTGTCCATTGAATAAGGCCATGGTTAGCACCTAGTCACGTGGGCTTTTAAATTTGCTAATAGGAATATTTGGCCTCATTAGCTATCTTTTTTAGCGCTCCTAAGATCTTAAAAAAAAAATTCAATTATATTAATATATTACGTGTAAGAGATAAACAATGTGTAAATACTAATAATATTTTAATATATAAAAACATAATTGATGTTTCTTTATTTTTTTAACCAAAAATTTGTATTCTTCAGAAGATACATTATTTCATTATTAATATCAAAATTTTATCAATGGTATAGAGTCTATTCATGTGAAAAGGCCCTCCAGGGCATGAAATTTCTGACGGGGATACAAGTACAACCAGAAATATTCGGTGGTGGCCGGCTTTTTAGATTGATTTTTTCTTTATTTAATCCATACTTTATCTAAATATTGATACTATGCGTGTTTTATATCTATTCAAAATTTAATATTTGAAAAGAAAAAAGAAGTTTGGCAAAAGAAAAAAATAAAAGAAAAAAGAAGAAATTATCCGATTTATTCAATTTTCGATCTTGATAACCAGAGATAATTACACTGAAGACAATGATAGAGAAATGCAAATAAATAAGTGAAAGTTCACCTACTTTAAGTAAAAAGATTTAAGTATGGAAAAAAAAAAGTAAAAAAAATTAAGAAATGCAATTTATTTATCACAAGATGGGAATTTTATTTGGTTTCCTTTTGAAAAAGTAAATAAAGTACCTTTATGGGGTCTTTTAGATATTTAATTTTGTACACATACATATATATCATATATGTACATTTATCATTTTATATCTTATTTTAGATACATTTTAACAATGATGCCATAATGATACAAGAGGGAAATAAAAAATAAAGAGACTAATTGAAAATGCCTAATAAGGATTTTGTTAATGAGTGTCTTGAGATATTTGTAACGACTTAAAAGGAAAATTATCACACTTTTTAAAATAGATTATACATTTCATAAAAAAGCAAGTGTATTAAAAATAAAAATATTTCTTCATTTTGCTTTTTTAACAAATATTCCAAAAGTATCCATAACATTTCTTTTTTAAGCATTTCTTCCATTAACCTTCTTCTTCATAGAGAAATGCAGTTTGAATATAAGAATCAAAATGTTAATGAATGTTGTAAAAGGTTCCAAGTAGAGGAAAAAAGGGAAAAAATTGCAAGTCACCTCTTAAATTTTGACCTCCATACGAATATATTCTTCAATTTTTAAATGTTACAAATAACTCCACTAGATTTTAATAAATGGATAAATATCAAAATTTAGCGGGAAGACTTGTAGCATTTGAAGGTTCAAAGGATATATCCTTACCGCCAGGCCGTTGTAGCCTTATGATATTGCCATTAATCTCTCACCAAGATATATCAGGGTTCAAATTTCTCTCCTCATAGTTGGTAAAAAAAGAAAAGAAAAGGGGATATATCCTTACCAAAGCAAAAAGTTACGAGGTTATTTACAATTTTCCCTATAACATCCTACATTCCAAGTGCTTATTTTATCTATTAAATGATCGATAATCTTTAAGTACAGTATTTGTAAACATCCTATTTTTGCCCCTATATAATTTTAGAGTTTTTATAATAGGATAAAAGGTCCTAATTTAGAAAAAGCATAAAAAAATAGGAAATTTAGAAAAGTGCAAAAAAATTAAAAATAATAATAATAAAATAGTTTTTTAGATAGTTTAAATAGAAAATAATTTTTCTTTCATCTAACCTTAGTATTTTTTTGGGCCTTAAATAATTAAAAGAGAAGAAAAATATTGGGTCTGAATTTAGATTTAAATCTAACCTAAGTCAATGAGGTTCATATATGCAATTTGATTGCATATATAGACAAGACACGTACCAATGGCTTAATGTTAAAATATTTTGACTTGATATTGCATATGACTTGAATATCCTACATTCAATCTATAGAAGGTGCAAAATATATATTTTATTTTCTTCTCTCACTTGGATACCTATCCATCCCTCATTGGTGCATGCATCCATGTCACCCATTGCATCACCATGCCATGCCATTGCTATGTCATGCCACCTTATCTGCTATGTCATCATCATGTTATCGCCACATTATTGCTACATCATGCCATATCACTTACCATGTTATCGCCACGTTACAAGCTACATCATCTCCACATCATTTATCGACTCACTTTTAAGTATAGTATGCACACTTTTATATGCATTGGATATACTTCGACATATTCTTATATGTAATAGGCATACTCTTAGTGTATGTTAATTATATATTTTCTATACATAGCTTTGTATTTAGCATCATATATTGTCCAAGTTCATCTAGCTCAAACACAGTATAAAATCATATTGCATTTAATATTTTTCATCCTTAAC
This sequence comes from Lumnitzera littorea, assembly GCA_024138015.1. Taxonomy (NCBI): domain Eukaryota; kingdom Viridiplantae; phylum Streptophyta; class Magnoliopsida; order Myrtales; family Combretaceae; genus Lumnitzera; species Lumnitzera littorea. The sequence continues at coordinate 29,044,000 of JAMXBB010000002.1, forward strand.
TCAACTATAATACATATAAATAGAAGATTATATTTTACTACAAATCATCAATTCATCATTCACAATCACTAAAATCCACTCACAAATGCTACACTCTCTCTACACGGCCTCTTTTTCTCTCTCTAAGATTCGCATAAACTCGAAGCTTTCTACGTTAGGACAAGTTATGCTAGAAACTACCTATAGCAAGAGCTTTCTAACCCGATCAAATCATACCTGCCTACGGAAGATCCAACATATGTCCCCTTTGGCTTGGTCTAACCCCTTCTCCCTATTTCCTTTGTGTTTATTTTTTTTTGTTTTATTATTTTTATTATCTTTGTAATATTCTATAGTATTGTTTTTTTTTTTTCTTTTTCAATATGTTGTATCGTAATTGTAACCTATTAAAAAAAAGAGAAAAATAAAAAGAAGAAAAGAATTTGAAAAGAAAAAAAAAAAAGAAGAAAGAGAAAGAAAAAAATGAAAAAAAAAGGAAAAAAGAAAGAGGAATAAGTTTTTTTTTTTATTTTGATGTTTTAGTTAAGAAATGAAAAAAATAAAAATAATAAAATAATAAATATATATAAAGGATAATAAAATGAAGAAAATATTAAAAAAACCATTTTATCACTTAGAAAAGAATTTTTTTAATAAAAAAATAAAATAAAATAAATCTTTTTAAAGTTAAGATTTCTTAGAACTTTCTAAAATAAACGCATCATTTTCTTTTATACATCTTTTTTATGATTTAGATTTCTTTTCTATGTTTTAAGCTTCTTTTCCATGATTTAAGTATGTTAGCCATGGTAATTGTATATTGTATTTAAGTATTTTAGGATTTTTCTAAAAATTTTTAGCACTTAAATTTTTTTGTCAAATAAATAAAAATAAATGGACTTTTATTTCAAAAATTATGATATTTTAGAATTTTTTGAAAAAATAAAATCACCAAATTAGGACCCGTTTCTCTTAGGTGTTTTTTTTAAATAAAATGAAATTGTTAAGAGACATAAACTAAGTTATTTTCTAAATTTGAAATCAATAAACCTATTTAAATTTTTTCAAAAGAACTATGAAAGTATGATCCCAAATAACGGTACTCGTACACAAATACGGAGCAACTTATAATATGAAATTTTTTATTTTTTCATCTTTTGTAAATAATTGATTGATTTATCTTTTTTAGAATTAAATTAAGTTGCATGTAAATAGATTTTATTATAAGGGTATATTGAAAGGTAAATTTAAATTTGGAAAGATTAAAAGTGGTACCCTTTAAGGGTTTAAAAAATTATCTCTCGGACTCAAATATTTGGTTTTCAAAAATTCTTTTAACAAAAAAAAAATCGATTTTATCAAAATATCAATAGCTAAGTTATAATCAATCCACTTAATTAATTATAACTTAACTCTTTTTTCTAACTTTGGTCGGGTGATGACTTTAAACAATTTTCAAAATAAAAACCAAGTTTGTCTTAACTTCTAGTTAAGGGTTAGTATTAAACGGGTAAGGTTTAATACTAACTAGGTTAAGGAAAATAATAATAAGACTAGGAAAAAATTTGGCTCAACAGGATAGCAACTCCATTGAGAATGTCAAGAAGACTAGCCACTTAAATACTTTTCAAAATTAAAATTTCCCTTCAAAATACTCATGTTATTTATTTATTTGGTTGTTTATTTGTTATAAACTTTGTGTATATACTTTGCTTTGATTGCCATATTTATTTTGAATACAACATGTATTGGGACATAGAGGGTCATTTATTGTATTAAAGATGCATGGTAAATGCAGTCAAATTCAGGCCATCTTAAGATCCTAGGAAGGGAGTCATTGTGTAGACTCCGGAAATAGTGGTGTAGCTATCACTCAAGATTGATTAGGCCACCCCACTTAAGTTGTGATGTGACCAAAGAAAGTATTTTCTAAAAACAAGCGAGGTCACAAAGCTTAAGGATCTTTTAGAACCCACCTTAATTATAAATATTCCCCTCGAGTTTGAGTTAATACAATACTCCTAAGAATTGCAACCTTACTAACTTTTGAAAATTTTAACGCAATCATTTTTTGAAAATAATAGTAGAGTTGTAACTTAAGAAATAATGTATTAACCCAAACAATCCTAACATCTACATATTTCCATGTACTTTCTTTTGTTACATTGATAACTAATTTTTGTCCATAAAATGTATTGACCTAAGAATGGCAGATAACTAACAATTAAGGGAATGGTAGGCTATGGGACCTCTCTAGGATTCGCAAGCAGTTGCTAAAGGATGAAATCGCCTATCTAAAGGAAAAGTTAGAGTGTTCTGAAGCTCACAATTGGGCCTTAAGGGACCTTCTAAGATAGGTTATTGGGGAAACCTATGAAATATTAGAAGACCTTAAGGTTCATTTATATGACTTAGTTTAGGGTTTTTTCCAGTTTATATCTAGAGAGCCTAGAATAAATGTTAAGTTCCAGAATAAATGTTAGGTTCTTTACCATTGTATTATGTTTTCTAATCTTTCACAATAATAAAAGTTCTCTTTAGTTCAACGTTCTTCATTCTTTACTCTTTAGCATTCATTTCTTTGTAAATAATCCTTCAATAATTATTCATCTCACCATTCATTCTCTCTCCCTTAGAGAAATGTAAATAAATATCATAAACTTGTAAATAGAACCCTAAAAAATCACCATCCTTATTTGTAATTTGATGTCTTGATTTATGTAAAATAAAACTTTATCTTTCTCTCCCTCTCTAAAAAAAAAAAAAGAATGAATGAAAATAAAAAAAATTTTGCTAACAATTATAAATCCTTATAAGCTTAACCTAAATACAAAGGAGCCAAACCAAGACTAAGCCTTCAGTCCACTCAGGTAACCAGCCCAAACACTTGGTTCGTTAAGGCAAACCATGGCCCATCAAGGCAGCTAACCCCAAATACAATCCTTGACCCATTAAGGAAGCCAACCCAAATACTAGCCCCTTGGCCTATTCAATCAAAATGTTAACCCTTGGCCCATTCAAGTAACCAATCTAAATACAAACCCTTGGCCACTAGGCCCATTAAGGCAATTAACCTAAGCACTAAGTCGAAACCCTTGGTCCATTTAGAAAATTAAGCCTAATCATAAGCAAAGTCAAAACACAATCTAAGTCTCAAACTCAAACCAAGTGAAAAGTATCAAAACCAAGACATGTTTTGAGAAATTGGGGCATATGGTAAAGTCAATCCCTATCTTAGGACAAATAAATAATGAACTCCTCTTTAAGGAATTGGTAACTTACCTTTTAAAAAGTTTAGGATGAAACTATATCTTATACATTAACCCTTAAAACACTTTGAAAGTTGAGCAATATAATTGTGAGGATACTTTAGACTCATTCTTTAAAGAAGGTCCACCTTAAATGTGATACGTAGATTAAAATGAAGTTAGGTATTTATTTTCAAATCCTAAATATAATTATCTCTTGTTAACCTTGTTAGACTAATTTAGAGAATTTTCAAATTTAAACCTTGCCAAAAATCACCCCACAATGAGGCAATTCGGAGATTAGGGTTGTTGATTAGGATATAAGGATAACATTGGTTTATGCTTGCTTCAGTAACATTAATTCAGAGACGAATTTTATTTCTAATAAGTTATTTTTCTTTGAAATGAAGAAGAGCTAATTCTTTTTTAAACACCTTAAGCTTATACATTCTTCACCCATGCTCATACATTAGAAATCAATGGATTTAGGGATTTGAATCACTTAAAAGGTAAAAACTTAGCAATAGAGATAATCACTCTTGGGGCCAAAAGAAAAAAGAGGAGAAAGAATGGGGTAATAAAAAATAATAAAAAAAGAAGAGGAAAGAAAAGAGGCTGGAAAATTGGGCCCAAGTGTAAAACAAAAGCCCTGAAAGATATATTACATTTCGGTAAGGGCAGCAAAGCTGAATTAAGAGGTCGGGAATCAAAGCTCAAGTAACCCTAACCAAAGAAGGCTCAAAAGGTACAAAGCCCCAAATCTCACGCCCAACCAAAAAGCATAGACCTTATATATCCATCCCAAATCATGAAATACGAAGCCACTTTACACATCTAAAATCGTAAACAAAAAAGACTTTCTTGCCCATTCCGAATCACACAAGGCCTCCTACCCACAATACCACCCTTACGCAATAAAGACTCTTTCGATCTTAAAAGATAATATATCATTAATAAAAATTGTTTATGAAACTGGGGTAAGTATACTTTTAATTTTTCCTAAAGGTTCTTAACTTATATACTTAGGCTAAATAAAAGTATCCCCTTCAAAATAAGGCCATCCCATTATTCCTTTTTGAGACCCTTTGACCAAAAGCCTAAATTTATAATGATGAACCGAAAAAGACCTAATAGATTAAACAAATCGTATCATTCACAAAACGGGCTATAATTTTTGGAATTATAGTTGAGAGCAAAATTTAAACCGAGAGTTAACTAGGAAGTCCTCTTCAATTAGACTAATCATGAGTTATGTTTTTTTTTGGGAAAAGAATGTTTAAAATCATAAAGCCCTACAAGGGAGCCTAACATTAAGGTTAGGAGCATTGAGAAGCCACATATGATTATCAAGGAAAAAGGTGGTTATAATACTTGTTCCTTAAATAAGAATTTATACTCGTTGGCAAACTTTCAAAAAAAAAAAAAGATCAAAAATAAAAAGAGAAAAAAAAAAAGACAAAAGAAAGAGAGAGAAAGTAATGGTTTGTCACAAGATATTTATCTAATCCATATTGGCTTAGTTAGCCAAGCTTTCAATTCACATCATTTGTTTCCTTTTCAATGTGATCACACTTTTTAAATTGACCATAATAGTTTAGATACTTCTTCCCTAATGCAGTTTTTAATGTCCATTAACTCTTTCAAATCAAGGGGCCTATTCTTAATGCTTTTTTCATAAATGGTTTTTGAACAATTTCACTGTAAATATTTTTTCAAGTCAAGAAATTTTTCAAACTATTTACTTTCTTTACTTCACTTCTTCAATCCTTCATCAACTTTCCAAGGGTTTAAGTCAGCTCTTAGAGCATTGTCCCATCTTTTGTCTTTAGGGATCTAGCGAGTCTTTAGGGCACTATCTCATCTTTCATTTTTGAGATTCCAATTAGCCATTAGAGCGATGTCCCGTCTTTAATCCATTTTGTTTAGGGTTTTAACTAGATCTTAGAGCACTGTCTCATCTTTTATTTATTTTTAAGGTTTTAGCAAGCTCTTAGAGTGCTGTCTTATCTTTCATCATCTTTAGGGTTTTAATTAGCTCATAGAGCATTGTCCCGATTTACCATTTGCTCCTAAGGTTTAGTAAGCCCATATAGTGTTTCTCCTTTCATCTAATCCTTAGGCCTTTAGTGAGTCCATTAGGCGCTTTTCTTCACCATTATTCTTTTTAGCATACCCATAGGGTGGTTCTCCTCACTAATTTGTTGTAGCAAGCCCATTAGGCACTTTTCTCCACCTCTATTCTTTTAGCGAGCCCATAGGGCACTTCCCTTTTATTGATTTCTATTAGCGCATAGGGCACTTCTCAATTTCTTTCAATAAGCATATGGGGCATTTTTCTTTAGCAATTTGTTTTAGTGAACCTGTAGAGTGCTCCTTCTAACCTAAGTAAAAGCCTTTGAATTGCATGCTCTCAGAGCATTATCCTAGCCTATCTTGAAACCATTGAATCACATGCTCTCTAAGCACTATCCTAACCTAAAAGCCTTTGGATCGCTTACTCTCGAAGCCTTATCTTAAGTTGAAGCTCTTTGATTGCATGCTTTCAGAGCGCTATCATGACCTAAAAAGCTAAAACTCTCAGATCGTATGCTCTCGGAGCGCTATCTTGACCTAAATCAAAACCTTCGGATCACATGCTCTCGAAGTACTATCCTGACTTGAAACCCTTGAATCACATGCTCTTTAAGCGCCATCCCAGCTTGAAACTTCTGGATCGCATACTCTTATAGCGCTATCTTGTTTCTTTTCACTAATTTATTATAGTAAGCCCATAGGGCGCTTCTCTTTATTAATCTCCTTTAGTGACCTACAAGGTGCTTCTTTTTGCCAATTTGTTGTAGCAAGCTCATAGGGTACTTCTCTTTGCTGATCCCTTTTAACGAGCTTACAGGGTGCTTCTTCTCACCAATTTGTTTTAGCGAGCTTGTAGAGCGCTTTCCTTTACTAATTTCACTTAAGTGAGCCCATAAGGCACTTCCTTCCATCATCAACTCCTTATAGCGAGCTCATAGGTTACTTTTCTTCACCAATTTCTTTTAGCAAGCCCATTGGGCGCTTTTTCTTCATCAATATTCTTTTAGCAAGCCCATAGGGTGCTTCTCTTCACTAATTTGCTGTAGCGAGCTCATAGGGCACTCCTCTTCACCAATTTGTCTTAGCGAGCCTATAGAGTATTTCCTTTAATTGATTCCAATTTAAGGATTGCTAATCCTTAAGAGACGCTTCTACCCAAGTTAGTTAGGTTAGTAAGGCATTACCAAGATTCAATTTAGGAAATTAACCAGCTCAAGGAGCGCTTAGCCTGTTCACCTAGGTTAATTAGCTTAGTAAGGCACTACCAGGTTTTAATTTAGGGTCTTAGCTTGCTCTAGGAGCACTTCACCCGTTCGCTTAGGTTAGTAAGCTTAGAAGAGTATGACTAGATTTTCCAAATTAATTTTAGTTTAGGGCTACTAGTCCCTTAGAGATGCTCCTGCCTAGGTTAGCGATCTCAAAAGAGTATGACTAGATTTTCCAAATCTATTCCAATTTAGGGCTGCTAGTCCCCTAGAGACGCTCTCGCCTAGGTTGATGAGCTTAGAAGGGCACGACTAGGTTCTCCAAATCAATTCTAATTTAGAGTTGTTAGTCCCCTAGAAACACTCCCGCCTAAGTTGGTGAGTTTAGAGGAGCATAATTAGGTTCTTTAAATTGATTTTAGTTTAGGGCTGCTAGTCCCTTAGAGACGCTCTTACCTAAGTAAGTGAGCTTAGAAGAGTAAAACTAAGTTCTTCAAATCGATTTCAATTTAGGGTTACTAGTCCCTTAGAGATATTCCCGCATAAGTTAATGAGCTCAGAAGAGCACGACTGGGTTCTTCAAATTGATTTTAGTTTAAGGTTGTTAGTCCCCTAGAGACGCTTCCTCCTAGGTTAATGAGCTCAAAAAAGCACAATTAAGTATTTCAAAATAGCTTTCAACTTACGATTGCTAGTCCCCTAAAGATATTTTCACCTAAGTTAGTAAGCCTAGAAGAGCATGATCAGGTTTTTTCCAAATTGATTTCAAGTTAGGATTGCTAGTCCCCTAAAGACACTTCCACTTAGGTTAGCAAGCTTAGAAGAGCACGACTAGGTATTCCAAATTGATTTTAATTGAGGGTTACTAATCCGCCAAAGACGCTTCTACCTAGGTTAGTTAGCTCAAAAGGGCACAATCAAGTTTCAAACCGATCTTTCTAGCCAACCCTTAGGGCACAAGACCTTTCTTAACTCACTCGGCTAGCTCTTAGAGCGTCTCCTCTCTCTTTTCACTATTCATTAAATCCCTAGTGGACCGAACTTAGGATAGCTAGCTAAGGCGCTCCTTAGGACAAATTTCACCCTTGGGGCAAAAATAATGTCTCATTTGTTTTTATGATAAAGTTTTACTTAAACTTCATCACAAAAAGAGGCAGCTGTATATATTCCATTTTTGCCCTCCCATAATTTTAAAGATTTTAGAAAAAGATAAAGGGTTCTAATTTCAAAAGGCACAAAAAATAGGAAATTAGGAAAAGTACAAAAAAATAAAAATAATAATAAAATAGTTTTTTAGATAGTTTAAATAGAGTAGGATTTTTTTTTTATTTAATCTAGCCTTAGTATTTTTTAGGGCCTTAAATAATTAAAAAAGAAGAAGGATATTGGGCTTGAGCTTAGATTTGAATATAACCCAAGCCAACCTAGGCTAACAACTTAAAGATAAGATATTCTAACTTAATATTGCATATGGCTTGGAGATCCTGAGTTTAATCTATGGAAGGTGCAAAATGCATCTTTTATTTCTTCTCTCACTTGAACACTTGTCTATCCCTCATCGGTGCATGCATTCATGTTACCCATTGCGTCACCGTGCTACCTCATCTCTACGTCATGCCACCTCATCTACCATGTCATCGCTACATCATTGCTACGTCATGCCATATCACTTACCATTTCATCGCCATGTCACAGGCTACATTATGGTTACATCATTACTACATCATTTACCAACTCACTTTTAAGCATAATAGGCATACTCCTATGTGCATTGGATATACTCTGAGACACACTTCCATGCGTAATAGGCACACTCTTGGTACATGTTAATTATGTTTTCCACATTAACTTTGTATTTAGTATCATATATTGTTCAAGTTCGCCTAGCCTAAATATGGAAGAAAATAATACTGCATTTCATATTTTTCATCCTTAACTTAACTATGATACCTATAAATAGGAGATTCCATTTTATTACAAATCATCAACTCATCATTCACAATCACTAAAATCTACTCATAAACACTACTCTCTCTATGCATGGCCCCTTTTTCTCTCTTTAGAATTCGCACAAGCTCGAGGCTTTTTGAGTTAGGATAAGTTGTACTATAAACTACCTACGGCGAGACCTTTCTAATTTGATCAAATTTGACCTGCTTGCTGAAGATCCAAACAATGTCCCCCTTAGCTTAGTCTAACCCCCTTCTATGTTTCCTTTGTCTTTTTTTTTTATTATTTTTATTGTCTTTGTAATATTGTAATGTATTATTTTTTTTTCTTTTTCAATCTATTATATTGTAATGGTAACCCATAAAAAAAAAAGAGAGAAAAATTGAAAAGAAGAAAATAATCCAAAAAGAAAAAAAAAAAGAAGAAAGAGAAAGAAAAAATGAAAAAAGAAAAAGAAAAAAGAAAGAGAAAGAATTTTTTTTTTATGTTTTATTAAAGAAATGAATATATATATATATATATAAGACAATAAAATGAAAAAAAAAAACATTTTATCACTTAGAAAAGAATTTTTCAATAAAAAACAAAAATAATATAAACCTTTTTAAAGTTAAGATTTCCTAGAACTTTTTAAAATAAACTCACCATTTTCTTTTAGGCATCTTTTCTATGATTCAAATATCTTTGCCATGATTTAGTTTTGTTTTCTATGGTTTAGGTTTTCTTTCTATGATTAAACATCTTTTCCTTAGTTTAGGTATATTAACCATGGTAATTGCATATTTTATGAAAAGTTGTATTTAAGTATTTTAGGATTTTTCAAAAAAAATTTAGCACTTAGAATTTTATTTTTCAAATAAATAAAAATAACTGAACCTTTTTTTTTTTTCAAAAATTAGGATATTTTAGAATTTTCCAAAAAAAATAAAATCATCAAATTATGACTCTTTTCTCTTAGGTGTTTTTCTTAAATAAAATGAAATGGCTAAGAAATATAAACTCGATCATTTTCCACATTTAAAATCAACAAACCCACTTAAATTTTTTTAAAAGAACTATGAAAGTCTGATTCGAAAAAGTAGGTACGTAAGTATTCGTACACAAATATGAGTTGACTTAAAATATGAAATTTTTTTTATTTTTCCATCTTTTGTAAATAATCGATCGATTTATCTTTTTTTTTAGAATTAAATTAAGTTACATGTAGATAGATTTCATTATAAGGATATATTAAAAGGTAAATTTAAATTCGGAAAGATTAAAAGTGATTCTCTTTAAGGGTTTAAAAAATTAGTCCTCGGACTTGAATCTTTGGTTTTTAAAAATCATTTTAACAAAAAAAAAAAAAATTGGTTTTATCGAAAGATTAGTAGTTAAATTATAATCAATCTACCCAATTGGTTATAATTTAACTCTTATTCCTAACTCTAGTTAGGTGGCGACTCTAAACACTTTTCAAAATAAAAACTAAGATTTTCTTAACTTCTAGTTGAGGGTTAGTATTAAATGGGTATGATTTAATATTAACTAGGTTAAGGAAAATAATAATAACACTGGGATAAAATGAAGCTCGACAATACCAAAAAAGTGAATCATAATGTCATCCTTAAAGTAAAGATAAGACCAAACTAAAATCTCTACTTGAATCGACTCTCTTCAACCTATGATATCACATCATCATAAAGAAAATATCGATGATATCATTCAAAAGGTGCTTATTAAGCACTTAACCTAAAATTAAAATCTCATAAGCCATCCATCTAAAGGGTGTATCGATGGCTGTCATTTACGATTCCCACGTAATCTTTCTTATACTGTTGAGGTTATGTAGCCTCCACAATCCGTCATACTTGCTTAATTACAAGCATGAAGACTATTAGTCGTCCTTCGTTAATTATACAAAAGAGTCAAAACAACAAGACAAATTACCTAACATATTATATTAACAAAGATTATATCTAAGTAATCAACATTGTAATGCAAGTGGATTGCAAATGTATCTAATGTATTAATATCACTTGCCAAGCAAACTAGCTAAAGAAATCTTAGCAAACCAACTTCAGGTAATTTGGAGTGCCTCAGCCTCACTCCATTCTAACCTTGGCTCAAAACTCTAGACTAACATTTTATTCTCAAAATTGCTTTTTTCATTGAACAATTAAACTTTACAAACAAAGAGTTAATTTTCATCCTTTTCCTTGCTTTTCATAAGCCACAAGCAACTCTAGAGGACCAATTCTAGTTGGTCACCAATCCAAGCTAATTCAAAGATCATGCCACAAACTAACTAGTCGATCCAAATACCGTACCATAAACTTATTTGGCTTACTCCTTACTTTGCCTTTCACCAACCACATAACAACTTTAGGGAACCAATCCCAATATGACATCAATCTAAGCCGATTCAAAGAACGTGCTACAAACTTATAGGGTCAATTTACAGATTGTACCATAAACATACTGGGCGAGACTAAGACTTGATTCATTAGGGTAGCTTCGAGTTAGCATTTATAGTCTTGTTACTTGCACTTTGTGACACTTGTAAGAGTGATACTTTAAGCTTATGCTAGAGGGTCATCTTATGCAATGTGTCCATGCACTTAGTCCAAATCTCAAGCTAAAACTGATATTTAAATAAAATGCTTTCAGTGATAATTTCAAGCAAAAATGAATGGCTAAGCAAAATAAATCAATTACCACCACAACACAACCATCAAGCTAGTTGTAATAACAAAAATATGACTACTAATAAGTCAAAGCTTAGCCAATAAAAAAGACTCAGATACTTACTTAGATGAATGCAAATGTCATCTTTGTATTCAACATATCCAACTTGACCTCCTATAAGCATATATATATATATATATATATATATATATATAGCTAATCAATATTTATTCCAGCTCATATATAGTTGTGCTAAAATAGTGCATATAGTTGTTAGATTTATATTAAGATATCTAGGCTTAACCATCTAAGGGTGCCATATCTTTTCTCTTTACCTATGGGTTTATTATGTATATGTATTCATGCGTACACACATTTGCTAAACTTATGTTCACTTAATATGATTGCAACGTCGCAGCATATCCCATCTTTGACCATGTAAATACATAACCTCACTTCTCATTTATAAGAAAATTGTTTTAATCTTGTTCCTTCTTTTTTTTTTTTTTTTTTTAATTTTGGAACTATCTAGCAGCCCAATTAAAAATAGCAAACGGGAAAACCAATTGTTGATTTCCAATAATTTCACTTTCCTATGTACAATCTTACATGCCACTGTCCTATGTAACCTTTAAGCTCAAAATAAAGATACAAAGAAAACTTATTGGATCTAATGGAGCACTGGATCAAGATGAAGCAATAAATCCCTCCTTGCGTTTGACGGTGGGAAGCCTCTTACGTGGGAAAACCTTCATTTAACTAAATCTTCAGCGATTTATATTAGTTTTCAACCCTCCATGGAGCTTGTCGATCTCAATTTACAGATGATCCAGAATTTGTTTATAAATTTATCCGATGCGTTCCGGAAAGGTGACAGAAACATCAATTCTTAGTTTGTTATGGTTTTCCATTTTTAAGTGATCTGCTTCTATCCTCGAAGACCCAGCCTCCTACTCAAATTCACAACGCCAACCTTCCTTTTCCCTATTTTTTTCCTTCCTTCTCCTACAAAGCTGCCAATGTAACTTCTATGGTAAATATATATATTGACGTTTCCATCCCTCTTTTCTTTTCTTCCGCTTGGTTCTTCATAAGTTACAAATGTCCTCAATACAAATTATTCCTACACGGTCAAAGTCTAGATTCCATAGCGTCCAACCTATAATTTCTAAGCTTGGGATGTTCTCTTAGCTGCCACACGTGAGTTCCAAATATTAGTAAGGAGTTTAATTATTTTATTTACGAATTTTACATTTTTATATGGTGCATTCCAATCACAAGTTGAAAATTATATTATCAATGGGCACCATTATCAAGTACCATTTTATATTTATTAAATCTACGTATTGCTTTTGTCCATCTCTATTTCATGGTGTTCCCATTTTGAATCAAATAATTTATCTTACAAACTTCATTATATCTTGGATTTCGATTTTGAGGTTTCGATAAATAACGAGTTAAACCGTTACTCTATAATTACGTTAATGCAAAACAAATACTATGGGTTCACTTTGATCAACTTCTGTGATTGCAACATAAAGCTTAGTTTAGACTGAAGAACGCTGCTCTAAGCCATAAATTAGTAATTTGGAACCATGCAGTATCACATTTCCAAAATAAAGAAAAACTATTTATCTTTTTAACTTTTCGTAAAGTATATTTAATGCGACCGTTATATAGTTTCAATATATTAACGTGATAAAAATATAACAAATCGAGTCATTAAAATGGACTGTGGTCATACTTCTTTCAAAGACACATTATTCTATTGGGTCTAGAAATTCCTTTGGTTGCCTTTATAATTTCTAAGGTAAACTTCATTTCTACGTACCTGTATTTTCACAATCTGTTAATATCTGTCGCGCCACTATTTGTCGGTTGTTTAAATACTATAGAAGGGGAAAATTAAAAAAAAAAAAAAAACAAATAACGAATTTATGACGATGTCGATACAGATGAGGATGTAGGGCATGGTGGAATCTAGATAGCCAATTATCCTCGTAATGGTAATGTGCTAAATATAAGTATGGCTTTTATTGCCTTGTTCACCAAATTGAATAGGTGATGTTGTCGTTTGATCTCTGTGATGTGCTTGTAATTTACAAAACAAAAAGAAAGTAAGCTAAGAGAGGTATCAGAACTGATTGGTATAGTCATCCTAATACTTAAATTAGATAGTAAAAAGATGAGCAGAAGTATATGGAGTGGGAGTGAAATGAATAAGAGAGAATCTACCATAGGCTTTCATCTTCTATTTATAAGCAAACAAAGCTTAACCATCTCCACTTAGCAGTTGAACAATTCAAACCATGTCCCGAAATTATCGAAGTGGGGTGGCTAGCAATTATTTGGCGCAATGGATGTTGAACCGCTTGCATCCTTTGTTATAATTTAATTATTCCATCTCTTGGGCTGGGCTCAACCAACCTAGGCTTAATGGCCCAAGCACTTACAACATTTGTTTTGACCTATTCTAACCTATTTCCAACTCTTCCAACCTAATCCGAGCTCATGGTTCAAATTAATAAAGCATGTCACATTAGGCTAAAACAACTTTGCCTAAGTTTTATAAGAAATGATAACATGGGACCCATAAAAAATTTAAAAAATTAGTTAGTAATTTTAGTGAAGTATCCATTAATAAAGTTGGGAATTTTTAGAACAAAGAGTTAATATAGGATGTTGATGTGGCATCCTAAATAGCTTCTTAGATACTTGATAAACATACCCTAAGAAGTAAGAAATAGCAATCATGTCTCAATTCCTTGGTAGTGTTATTATTTTCAAGATAGTTCATATTCCATGATAATGTTGCAAACACATCCAAGCAACTAAAATAACAAATCACAAAGACTAACCACCATCTCTCTCCTCCATCTCTCTTTTCCTTGTAACTAACACTACTACCCCTAAAGAGTGAAGGACCCAATTTTATAAGTAATTACCCCTTCATTTTTTAGAACTTTCAAATCACCACAACAACATTTTTTACTATTACAAAACACAAAATAGTAGGATTATCATGTGCTTTCTAACTACCATCTACATCGATATGAATGTTAGTGCCCCTTATGGCTCTATGGTTATGATCCTCTCTAACCTCCAGCAATCCACTTAGCCCAAAACATCATCTTACATTCCATCATCTCTTCCACCACTAACCTAAGTGATTCATCTAAACGTATATGTTATAGGATCACTCTTAAAATCTCATGTTAGGCTTGCTAACCACAATATCAGGTTCAAAATTAGCCCTAAAAGTTTTCCTCTCGTGTTTGCATATTGTAAATAGTTGGTTTTAGGTTCATTAGAGAGAACGAGATAATCTCTAGTTGAACAACCATAAAAGAAATTTGGAAAACTGAACTTAATTTCATTTTTGGAGAAAAAAGCTCTCCTTTATAATAGGTGATACACGATGGTTATTGAATTGACCGCTTCCATGTCAACCTACTAACTTATGCATTAACTGCCCCTTACTTCCACTATATACATCTAGCTTTGCCAAATACAACTAACATAACCAACTAACATTTGATAAACAACGAAAATTGGCAATCAACAACTAAAATTAACAATATACAAGCCAACCACACATACACACATATTTACAATCAATAATCTAATTGCAAGATTAAAAATACAAACACAACCAGCTGCACAATGTAACATATAATAGAAATTATAAATTGAGGTACAAACTCCTCTTCATGTGTAACATTTACACCACCACCACCATACTCTCTACCCTCCCCCCCTTCCTTAAAAGCACATATATCCTCACGTGCAAGCTTGTAGTAAGCTCTTCTTCCTTTCGATTTTTAGCTTTAGTGTGCTTTTTTTTTTTTTTTCTCATTCCTCCCAATGTGAATGGTTCATTACAATTAAAGCATGCCCTTTTGTTATTCTATCCTTCAATTTTGTTCAAATCAACCTCTTTATATAAGGTACTCAATTTCTCGGGTTGCCTAGAACCTCTTCTGTCATTGTTAAATTTTTCCTTTCAAACAGGTGAGTCAAATTTATGGCTTGCGTTAAATCTTTAGGATTTGCAACCCCATCTCTAGTGTAATGTACTTCTTCAATCCACTCAAGAAAAGCGTCACCTCTTGATATGCCAATAAAGAATGTTTTTAGGTACCTATTTGCATAAATTTCTTTAATAAGCCTCTATAGAATCCCTTGCCTCAACTTAGCAAGTTCTCCTAAAGGATTGTTGCATATTGGTGGCCCAAATCTTTCAATACAAAGTATTTTGAACTCTTCCCATATAATTCACGATTTATCCCTCTCCAATTTTAAAAACCACAACTACGCATCTCTCTTAAAGTAAAAGGCGACTATTTCCATCTTTTCTTCCTCTAAAGTTTTGTAATGCTTAAAAAAATGCTTGCAACAGTTAACCAAACTAATAAGTCTATTAGCCCATCATACGTTGGGAAGTCTAAATTCACAAATATCAAAATTGTCATGTCATTCTCACCTCTTGCACTAGATGTGGATGTCTTTTCGTAATCACCACCCATCATGCTGATTACTTCTTTCTCTTTCTCTTTGTCTTTTTTTGCTGCAACTTCCTTAAAAAGACTAGCCAATTATCGTGACATTATTTTAACTTGCTTTCTATCTCTCTTATACATCTTCATAAATTCTTTGAATTGATGCTATAAATTCTTGATATCATCCAACATAGATGGCTTTAGTACCAAATTGTCATAGAATCACTCTTGAAATCTCATATTAGGCTTATTAACCATAATATTAGGTTCAAAACTAGCCTTGAGAGTTTTCCTCCATGATTACCTATGGTGAATAGTTGGTTTTAGGCTTGTTAAAGAGAATCTAATGATCTTTAATTAAACAACCCCAAAGGAAATTTGGGAAGGTGAACTTAATTTCAATTCTAGAGCAAAAAGCTCCTTTGTAACAAGTGATACATGATAGCTACTGAATTAACCACTTTCACATCAACTTACTAACTTATTTATTATTTGCCCCTCACTTCCACTACATACATCCATTTTCCCTCATATAACTAGCATAACTAACCAATACTAGACATACAACAATAAAAATTGACAACCAACAACTAAAATTAATAACATATAAGGTTGTCATACGTACACACCTATCTACATTTAAGGATCTAATTACAAGACCAAAAATACAAACATAACCAAATACACAACATAACATATAACATAAACAATAAAACGAAATAAAATAAGGCACAAGCTACACTCTACGTGCAACAATGCACCATTGTTTCCTCCTCTTTTATATTTATTGTTGCTTAGCCTCTACATGCTACCATATCTTCAACCTCTACTTTGAACTCTACTTGTTGATATGAACACCATTTTAGATTTAATCTCCATCTAGATGTGATACATGCACATGGTAGAGATGGTAGATTAGTGATTGTATTTATAGTGGCATAGGTTTTGAAAAAATATAAGGGGTTAACAGTTATCTTAGCTCTATCACAATTTTATTCATTAGATTGTTTCTATGCAAAGTAAACTATTGGATAAGTATGTAATACTTATTATACATACTTATTACTTAACTATTCTTTTAGATGTAAACTATTATGTTTCAACTATTATGCTGCAACTATTGAGGGAAGAGGGAATCAAACTTGGTCAATTTCATTAAAAGATTAGTATTCATACTTTTAAGTTACAATAGCTTTGGCTATTTGACTATGCTATTCTCTAATGAATTGCAACTCAACTTAACCCTTACTCTATGGTAAAGTGAACAAGTAGTTATGGTACTTAGTCAGGAGTAAAGGAATGATGGCTTCAAGAAAAAGCTGTAAGGTGAATAATCTCTTTTAGGTGGAGTCATTGATAATAAACTAAATCTACTTGGTTTAGTTTTTCTCATGTCGATGCAAATAAATATATCTTCAAAATTCCAAAAATAATCCTATACTGGATTCTCAAATCACAATATTGAACTTCATTGTAGTTTGTATATAAATAACTAATTTAAAAAAATTATTTCAATCATGAAAATCCATGTCTAGTATCATACGTTGTATTGTTTTGATCTCTTTGTATTATGTTGTTAGATTCCCCTTATATTATCTTATTACTAACTAAATGTTACCTCAATATATGAAAATAACTCTCTCTCTTTTGTTTACCTAATTCTCTTAAAGTAACTAAACATATAATTTTTAGATACATTAACATTTACTAGGTATTTCTATGATCTCTGTTGTAAGCCCCGCAACTAGGTGTTTGAGGTTCAGTACGTAAAATTTAGGACAATTATGTAAGTTATTCAATTGAACCCCAATTCTACAACGAAGATAGGAATATTAATAAAAATAATCTCGTGAGTTTGGATTTAAAAAAATAAATAATTAAATATTATAATATTGATTTGTATATATATTACCTATTATTTATTAAAAATACGTAAAACGAGTTCTGATAATTAACAAAATGATAAAGACAAATTATATGGATATTAAAAATCATAAAATAATATAAATAATATTTATAAGTATTTATTTATACTATATATGTATTTATGTGTAAGTAAAAACAATTGAAATTACTTAAAGTACCTGAAATATATTAAAATAACGCTAATTAATTAAAGAAAATTCATAAAAAAATTAAAGAAAGATGTTACAAAGTGTATAATTGTCCTAATATAAGGTATGGAAGGCTGGGAGTGGAAGTTGGAAAATTAGCCAATAAAAATGGAACAAATAAAAAGTAGAAAAGAAAAAAAGAAAGGATACTTAGCACAAAATAATTCAAAACAAAGCCCTAAACACCACTATAAATTCAAAAAACACTTATCAAACTTCATTTTAGTTAGTTAGAGTCTAGAAAAAAAATTAGGGAGAGGAGAGAAGAGAAGAAAGAATATTTTTAAAAAAATTAGATAAAATAGTGTGCAATTAGGGCTTTAAAAGCGAACCCACANTAAATAATATTTATAAGTATTTATTTATACTATATATGTATTTATGTGTAAGTAAAAACAATTGAAATTACTTAAAGTACCTGAAATATATTAAAATAACGCTAATTAATTAAAGAAAATTCATAAAAAAATTAAAGAAAGATGTTACAAAGTGTATAATTGTCCTAATATAAGGTATGGAAGGCTGGGAGTGGAAGTTGGAAAATTAGCCAATAAAAATGGAACAAATAAAAAGTAGAAAAGAAAAAAAGAAAGGATACTTAGCACAAAATAATTCAAAACAAAGCCCTAAACACCACTATAAATTCAAAAAACACTTATCAAACTTCATTTTAGTTAGTTAGAGTCTAGAAAAAAAATTAGGGAGAGGAGAGAAGAGAAGAAAGAATATTTTTAAAAAAATTAGATAAAATAGTGTGCAATTAGGGCTTTAAAAGCGAACCCACACCCAACGACTACTTAAAGAGGAATGACCACCACTACTAGATAATAGACTACTGCCCAGTTGTGCCAACAAGGGTGGAGCTACCACTAATGGTTGGAAGCCCTTCAATTAGTAAGTTCAAACTCTTATGAGATTTTTATATAATTTATTAAAAATATTAAATATGTATGGAAAATTATGAAATTTGGTATTTTGGGAGATTTTTGTATGTAGATTTAGGAAAAAAATGTCAATTTGATAAAATTAAGTCTTGAGATATACTTTTCTTAAGAAATCACTAAACTCAAGCTAGTTTTTTATTTTGATTTAAATAACCTTAATGATATAGTTTTGATCTCAAAATTTTTGTCTAGACTATTTAGGATATATATAACAGTGTTATGAAGATATTTTCCAAAAATTAATTTTCTAAAATTTTACTTAATTTTTAGGCCCTAAAATCATGCATAAAATATAATTTATAGGCATAATTTAGTGATTTAACGTTAATATGGTATAAATATTGATTTAGCTTATAGTTAGGTATCCTGAGAAGTCATTTGCTGATTTAGGATGATATTTATGATGTTTAAGGTGTTAGATGTAATTATTATGTGTATTATGTAGTAAATATGTGTAAATGATTAATAGATAAAATGGTATATTTAAGTTAATTTTGTGATTTAAGGTTAATTAGGTATAAATTTTAATTTAGGGTATAAGTAGATATCTTGATATGTTATTTGATGAAAAAGAATAATATTTGTAGTGTTAGAAACATTAGATAAGTGATTTAATGTAGATTATGTAATAATATATATTATGTGTACATAGGAAATTAATTGAATATAAAATATTAGGTAAAAAAAATTGATGATGATAATAATAATAATAATAATAATAATAAAACTAAATCTAATATGGAATGAGTATTTAGGTAATTATATGAAAAACATAGATTATTCTTACATCGAGAGCAAATTTGTTAGTTAAATGAGGATATAGTGTACTATAACGACCAAAATATTGATTAGGAATTAAAACGGAGATTTAGGATGCCTAAGTATAGTTAGATGAATTTCAAATAATGGTTTGGTAGGAATTCCTAGGGTTTACAAATAAAAAACAATAATCAAAAACTAAAATAAAACTTAACTTGTAAACTAATTCAAAAATCGAATCAGAAACTAGTTTAGAACTTAATGATAGGAAAGATAAAACTTAAATAATTGAGTAAAATTATAATTTTAAACTAAAAACTAATGATTTAAAGCTTATATATATATACATGCACACACACACACATATGTATGAGTAGTTATGTTAAAATGTAGACAATTTCGGATCAAAATCTAATCTAGAAGCAAAATCAGAATTAGAACTAATAGAAGTAAATTAGAGAGTAAGTCAAAAACCTAAACCAAACGTTATATCCACCAAAACAAACCGTAAGAAAAAGGTTAAAAGGCATTTATAAGACTTAGAAACAAAAGGTAATCAAAAAGTAAACTAGAACTTGATTCAGAAGCTAAATTAGAATTGGAATGAGAAGTAAATTTAGAACTTAGTTGAATAAGAAGAGTAATCTCCAAATACCTAGACATGAATAACTAAATGTAGTAAGACCCTAAACTAAAGGTAATAATAATCTAAATTATAGAATAAAATTTATTTATGGTAGTTATAAGAAATCTAAAACAATAGTTGTATTAAAAGGATTATCGGTGACGGTTTGCTACAAGTTGCACCTTAAGTGAGCAAGTGGGAAGTTTAAGTAAGTTTGGAATCAATACATAACCATATTTCAGAGTACTATTTCATAGTACTTGAAAGATTAAGGTTATACTTATTTGTACTTGTAGGTAGCTTGATTGTACGCATGCCTATGTGTACGTATTCTTGAATGTATTGTATATTATTAGCTTACCGTATTGGTTTGCCATTGTTTTGTATTGCGTGATATGGACTAATTACCTTAACTGAACTTAATTAAATATATGACTTGTAATCGTAAATTGGACTTGTACAACAACCCTTAAGGGGAAACATTTAGGGTTCTCTAGCCAAATACCGATTCCTTCAAAAGAGGTAGTTCATGATAACATAATTAGTCCCTTTTTCATCCTTACTCGAATTAACTTATAGGAGAGGAGATCGTAGTAAAGATAAAGGCAATGGTTCGAAAGTAGTCATGGAAGAAGTAGTGTTTTCATTGCACAAGCTTGGATTTGATCGTGAGCTATTGAAATATGCATAAAACTCCTTAATTTGGATTAAAGCAGGTCTAATTTCTCTAATCTCACGATAAGCCGAATAACGTCGTACGATAGTATTTGCTTGACGCGTTGCATTAAAATAATTAGTTGATAAGCCTATTTATGCTTGATGTATAGTTTTAAATCCTATTCCAACTTACTAAGTGGTTGGTTACTCACATCCTTATAAATGTTGTTGCAAATGCTAGCTAGGAAGCAACTTTATACTACCTTAAAGCTAACAACTACTGGATTTTAGGGAGTGAGGATATAAAATTGAGAATTAATCACATTCTTGAAGTATTAAGTCTTATCTATAAATCCTTTAACACTAAATTATGTATTACTTGATTAAAGTAAGATTTGATTACTAAATCTTAGTATATATAATTTTATATTTTTGTAAGTAAATAATATGTTTGTAGAGGGTTATTTTGGTAATTGTACCTTTAACCCAATTTCATACCATGGATCTATATCTTGAGCTAATGATAGAGCTTGGGAAATTGACCCGTTTAAGGATATTTTAGGGAGATCTAACTTGGTAAACTTAAAACGGGGATCACCGGATTGGATATTTTGCTCCTGGTTTTGCTTGGTTATCTTGTGTACAAAAAGTAGATTCAAAAACGGTTTTTTAGGGCTTTATTTGGGCTTCATTTGGTCTTATTAGGCTTTAAGGAGGCTCGATTGTTTTTTAAGACAAATAATAATGATAATAGGCTTTCTTTAGCTGACAAAAGTCTTAAACATACTTGGGCTTATATCCAAGCCCATTAAGGCTAAAGGAGAGGATAAGCTTCAACAGAGGAACTTAATCTCAACCGTCTATCTTAAAGCGATTTGATAGATAAGATTAACCTCCAAACTCTATAAATAAGAAACTTCTCTTTTTATTTGGGGGATTCAAAACATTTGCAAGCTTAAGACAAACACCAAAACTTTATAGAAATCACTCTAGAGAGGATCAAACAAGCAATTCGATAAAAAATGATCAAGAACATCAAGTTGATCTACTATCATACGCGTACATTTAGGATAATGAGTTTGCTCATTACTCCTCTTACACCTCTTCTTAATGACATCCTTCCACATGTCATTAACTCAAGATGTCTCCTATGTCAATTGGCATACTTGTTGCACATGATTGACTAACTACAGCAACCTTACCACTCAATGTTTCATTTGTGAATTATTTACTTCAATGTGAATTATTTACTTCAAAGTGAATTAGTCATGGATGCCTTATATATATCAGATCTAAGATAGCAGCTGTAATGTCAACTTTTATCCTCAAATGGTTTGTATGACGAAACTGTTATGATTCTGCTGTTTCGGGGTGTGACATTTATCGATCTAACCTCTATCGTATTTAATGTTCTCATCAAATGCATATCTTATCATTTTAATGTTATCTTGAATTGTATTGTTTATTGTGCTACAACTTAATGATGAAGGTTTAATTATTTTTTGTGTATTTCACAATAGCAACATATAAATTAGTTGATTTTAAAGTTTACATATTAGTTACTTCTTTCATAAGCAAGATTCACTTTATCTTGCAATAAGGCTTTATTATTCTTTGAAAGTTCAAACAACTCAATTGGTAATTTGCAGAACAATAATGTGAATGGAAAGCATATTGTATTATAGGGAGCAACGGTTTGTTATTGAAGACAAATTAACTTGAGTCATTTTCTATGAATTGACATGATTGTTTTTCTCTACAATTATAGTCATTTGATGAAGAAAGTGTTAATTTGAACTCTTCTATTCAAATCTTCCTTTAGGCTTGATATTGGTTGTTTCCAATCAACCATGAACTTGATGACTATTCAATTATTTCATTATCCTATATCATTTAGTTGTGATGCTTTTATGGTGCAATATTGGACAAATTCTTTTGCTCATTGTTTGGTTTATACATTGGCTAAAGTTACTGGATAAAAATGCTTGATTTATTGGATTAAAACAAAAAAATTTATACTATATATTTGGTGATACAAAAATCTATTTTCATAGTAGAGAATATTTTTGAAATTTTAAAAGTAATCTTACACCAAGTTCTAAAAACGCAGCATTAAACTTTACCATAACTTATAATATGAATAGTTTCTTTTAATTTAAAAAATTTTTCAATCATAAAAATCTGTATCTAGCACTACATACACCAAATATGATACAAAAGAATTTATTATCCTGTTTTGCTCCAGTTTTCTTTGTACTATTCAATTTTGCCAACCAAATGCTACCTAAATATTGATGGTCTCTTTTGTCATTTTGTGGGTTTTATTAGGAGCTTAAGTTGATTCATGAAATTTCAATTTGATCACCAAATAATGAGTGAGCAAACTTAATAATTTACAGGATAAGCTACAATTAGCCAAAAGAGTGATTACTGATAAATCTTACATATAATGGCAACATAGTTAATTTTAATAAACTTTTTTTCATAAGATAATTTTCTAATTTATATGGTTTTCAAGTTTAAATGTTGCGACTTATTTTAGTTATAATTAAAATATAATTTCTCCAAGTTTAAGTGTTATAATTTATTTTAGTTGTAATTATTCTTTATAGCTAATTTTTTTTTTAAGAATATGCAAATTGTCACTTAGTCATTCAATCAATAAATTAATTGTATATAGTTAATAATACATGTTAATTGATTTTTGAATATATGCTCCTACAAACATCAAATTGTATGGTATTTTTACAAGTATCCAAATTATGCTAACTTATTGAGCAATTAACGTATATCTCAATTGTGCATGTATAGAAGATATGCTTATCACGCATTTACTCATCTTGAGAGTTGCATTACTTTACTATTAAACAAACTGGAAGATACTACAGAAAAGATAGGGAATACAAACTCAAAATTGTTGTAATTTAATAGCATAAATATAGTTCTTTTAACAAAATGAATTAGGTTTAGTGTTTTTCTTCTCAAAAAGTTGTAATATGATGGTGTATATTGGTTAATTACAAGCATGTGTCTCGGCTCCAATAGTTAGTGGCACCTACATATTTATATTAGATTATGCTTGGCAAGTTGTACAATAAGGCAAATAAATTGGGTCTATGCTATAATTTGTTAAAGCTAGTTGAAACATAGCAAATATATATATATATATACATATATATATATATTTGTGTTGTTAATATTTTTCAAACATCTCATATGTTAAACTCTTTTAATAATTATAATATTTACTTTTGGAATTTTATAGTGTAACCATTTAAAAGTAGAATTTTTCTATAATCCCACTTTTGTTTTTTAAGGAATCGATTCTACTCTCTATCTCATTCTTGATTTATATATTATTAAATTTAAACTATTGAATAAATTATAAATTTTATGGTTTAAATTAAAAAAAATATAAATAAATGATGAGATGAAAGATGAGACCACAGAATCTCCCTTAAAAGTGATTATATAATATAATTACAGTAAATTTGATCCCAATCATAGTAAAATCTCCTTAAATTATAGTAAAAATAATAGGCGATGCACTTGCAATGTGTGTACAAAAATAAATACTATATTCTTGAGCATATAGAGTGGGGATTAGATTGGAAAAATATATTACATAGTTTTGATTGTCTCCATAAAATGTAAAAGTGTAATTTATGTTGGTGGATGTTGAGTGGTTGAAACCGTAACATTAATAAAATTGAAAGGATTAAGTTGCAATTAAATTATTTTAATAATATTTAAGGTAGTGTATGATTCAAATTAGAAAGTATTTATTTAACAATATAGATAGATTAGATATAGATAGTAATATATACAATACAATTATTGATTCAATCTATATACATGTTGGTGGTTGGTTTGCATCCTAAAAATCATTTGGCTATTTGGTTGACGATAGGCTAAGTAACTCCATTTTCGGTTGATGCTGACTAAGCTTAATCCCGATCGATGGGCCTTGAAGCCCAGGTTGTTAACACGTTGCAGTCTAAACTTAGAGAAGTGGCATCAATAGTTACGATATAGTATGATCTCATTACATAACTGTTAACTATTCGTATATCTTCGGCGTGTGTTTGATTATAAGGTCTCCACGTGTCCCACTATTGATGATTAATTGCTGTTTCAAATAATCGATCTTTGCCTACAAATGCATAGAGGAGGTATTGTAAGAGCTCTTTTGCAACCCTAAACTTTGTACTTATCTCTCTTACAATACAATTACTGACTTAGGTATCGGAGTGGCTATACTGGACTAGCCTCGATACCATTTAGTTTTGTGTTTTTGCAAGAATCGAATCTTATCCCAAAATCATTTGACAGCATTCGGTGCCATTTGTTTTTCATTTACACACCTATATGGCAAAAGACGAGAATGACCAAAAGTGCAAGTGTTGATTCTTTACCCCACCACCAAGCAGGAGGAAGTAGGCATACTAACAAATAATGTTTGGCTAAGCTGGAGCAAATTTGCCTTGGCTTAGCCTAGAAAAACCAAGAACTCAACAAAAAAACATGATGTGATCCTTAACCTTCTCTATAGAAATATACATCCAAATAAAAACCAAGAACATAGCATGACAATGCCAATAACGGTGGAGATTCAATTTACTCTCTTGAATTACTAAGAAAGCAGGCTGGAGTTACATTGGGACCTTGGGCCCCTACTCTTAAGAAAAATGATAAGGAAAAATAACCACAGCAAGGGCACCATATCGAACCTTCGCACAACACCTGCTACAACGAGTAAGCAATTCTAAATAAAGAAAAGCCCTTTCATCTCTAAGATTTTAGATGAAGTTATCCCATAGCACATCAAGTTACCACAATTTGAAACTTGTGATAGAACAAGAGATCTTAAAGATCATCTCAAGTTCTATCGCACCTTGGCTAAATTGCACTACTTAAGTGATGCCATGGCTTGCTAAGCTTTTCCCTCAATGTTGGGGAATGTAGCTAATACATTGATAAGGATTTCGTAGATAAACACACGGACCCAGTATCATGTGTAACCAAAAGGATGAGTTTGGGTAGCAAGATGGCTCGAAAAGTAAATGGTAGTTGAAGGTTGAATAGGGGTACTCATGCACCAATGATGGATATGACGTACTAACACCTCACATAAGCTCAGGTCACACTAATATGATGCATAAGTATGGCTAGAGGTTACTCGCCACTAATCTATGCTCAATGAGCTAGATAAGAGTAACTCAAGAGTAAGCAAAAAAGGATACTTTACTTAAGAGTGAATAAAAGTTCAGTATATTCTTCTATATGTCATTCCCTGCGGCTATTACATTATATGAGTATTTATAGTATCCAATTAAGGCAAGTCCTAAATTACAGAAAATTATAGAAATAGATCCCTACTTGCTAAACAAAAAGGAGAATAATATATAAGGGAGGCATGAAATCGCGCAAAAAGAACATCTTCTATTAGAAAGGACAGTACGAATGTCAAAAAGGACAGTGCACGCGTGTTTCACTTAAATCTATGGTCCTAATAACACTACAGGTCGAGCAGGGGTAGGTCTCTGATCAGGTCTTGTTAGCATTGGCAGTTTGGTACTCAAATTGCTAGGTTGGACAAGGGTTGGCTCAAGGGGGCAACCTACATTCAGATAGGCCTCAGATGGTTAGCTCATGACAATCCTCAACTTGGCTTCGACACTGTAGAGATGGCTGTATTCAAATGTGGCACTTGGACTGGTGTATAGCAAAGAGTTTGGTTTAGTACATTGGTTGGTCACCTCGGCAGCATCTTAGATGGTGTAGAGAGTAAAGTAGCTCGGCATATCGGACTGGCGTAAGCATTGCTCCTTGGCGCTTAACTCACCTCAGACAGCTTAGTAAACCACTTGAGAAAGCTCTCATGCTCGGGAGTACGTGATCTGTCCTTGATCCCTATCATCTCTTTTGGGTTATTTGAGATTTGGGATCAAATCTGATTTAACTTTGGGTGGCTCGTCCTTAGGAGTGTAAGGTTGGAGATTGGCAATGTTAAAGGAGTTTGAAACTCCATATCCCTCAGGTAATTCAATCTTATAAGCATTAGGATTGATCTTTTCAAGCACTTTGACAGATTCGTTAACTTTGAGAGATAACTTTCTCTTTCTCAAGTTTAAGAATCGTTCCTTGTTGAGATATATCTAAACCAAATCACTTGGTTGAAACTCTCTCTTCCTCTTTGCTTAGCTTGACTTCTCGAGCTTAGTATTAGCTCGGTTCAACTGTTCTATGACCTTCTGGTGCATAGTTTGAATGGCCTCAACTCTTTCAATAGCAAGCCGATCATCATCAAGCATCGACTGGAGTGCTTGGTCTATCGGTAGCTCTAGGTTAAACCTATAGGCGACCTTAAATGGAGACATGCTAGTTACACTGTAGGCGGTCTTATTGTAGGCGAACTTAATGATTGGCAAGCACAGATCTTAGTCGGCCATGTTTCGTTTGGCAACAACCTGTAGTAAAGTTCTTATAGTTCTGTTGACAATTTCAGTTTGTCTATCGGTTTGTAGATGGCAAGACATGTTCTATAATAGCTTGGTTCCTATTCGCCTCCATATCATCCTCTAAAAGTGGCTCATAAATTTGGGGTCTCAGCTCGAAACAATGATTCTGGACATGCCATAAAGCTTGATAACCTCCTGTAAGAAAGAAAATAGATAGTCGAAGCATCCTTAATTTTGGAACAGGGCATAAAATGTGCCATCTTGCTAAATTGATCCACAACCACTATGATGGAGTCCTTCCCTCGGGACGTCCTTGGCAATCTTAACATGAAGTATATACTTAGCTCGGACCATGGTTTGGTTGGGATGAGTAAGGGTAGATAATGTTGTTACCCAGCATAGCTTTTCGCCTTCCTATAGGTCACACACTTTTCCAACATGGTCTACATGTCTCTCATCATTATCAGCCAAAAGAATCTCGTAGATAGTACTTCATGGGTCTAACGCTAGCCAAAATGTCTTGTTAATCCTCCTCCATACGCTTTGCGTACTAACAATTCTCTTATGGAATAGGTCGAGATATATAGCCTCCTCTTCCTGAATAGGTATCCATCTTCCTTATGATAGTCATCCAATGTCCATCCTTCCTCACATTGGGCATAAATAGGACCAAAGTATGGGTCTTCAGCGTAAAAATTCTTTATGGTTGAAAAACTAAGTAGCCTTGTTTGCAGCTCAGTTAGGAGGGTATGTCGTCTCGATAAGGCATCGACCATTACATTGTTCCTTCTATTTTTATATTTTACGACATAAGAAAAACCCTCCATAAACTCAACCCATTTGACTTATCTTCGGGATAACTTTGGTTAGCTCTTTAAATATCTCAAGGATTCATGATCGATGTAGATCACAAATTCCTTAGGTAGTAGATAGTGTTGTCATACTGTTAGGGTTTAGACTAAGGAATAAAACTCCTTGTCATAGATAAAATAGTTAAGTATAGCTCCTCGAAGTTTCTTGCTGAAGCAAGCAATAAGTTAACCTTCTTACATCAGCACTACACCTATACTTAGTCCAAATGCATCATACTCCACTTCAAATACCTTGTCAAAGCTCAGTAGAGCTAAGACGAGAGCTGTGGTTAGCTTCTCTTTTACTTCCTCAAAACTCCTCCTCTCTTTCTCTCCCCGTTTGAATTTAATATTCTTCTTTGACAATTTAGTAAGCGGGGTTGCAATCGTACTGAAATGTTTTATGAATCGGCGATAGAACAACGCTAGGTCATGGAAACTTCTCACATCTATAGAATAGGTTGGCTCAAGCCATTCTATGATCACTCTTATTTTCTCATCATCGACTCAGATGGCACCTTTACTCATAACAAACCCCAAGAATATCACCTTAGATTAGAAAAAGTCGCATTTCTTTAGATTGGCATAGAGTTGTTCAGCTTAGAGTTTTGCGAAGACTCTTAGGAGATGCTCCTAGTAAGTCTCCAAGTAGGGGTTGTATACTAGAATGTCATCAAAATAAACTACTACAAACCTTCCTAATAATTTTCGGAGCACATGATTCATCAAGCACATAAATGTACTTAGCACATTGGATGGTCCAAATGGAATTATAAGCTATTCATATAAACCATGTCATGTCTTGAATGTGATCCTCCACTCATCACCTTAACGCATTTGGATTTGATGGTATCCAGATTTGAGGTCAATCTTAGAGAATACTTTTGCTCCACTTAACTCATCTAGCATGTCATCAAGCTTGAGAATAGGATACCTATACTTGATGGTGATTCGATTGATCATTCGGCTATTTACACACATCCTCCAATAAACATCCTTCTTAAGCATTAATAAGGCTAGAATAGCACATGGGCTAAGGGACTCACACACATACCCCTTCTCCATTAGCTCATTTACTTGCTTCTATAACTCAGCGGCCTGTTCGGGATTTAGCCTATAAGCAAGCTTGTTCGGAAGTACGGCTCTTGGTTGCAAGTTTATTACGTACTCGATGCTTTAGAGTAGAGGCAGACCTTTTGGCAGTTCCTTTGGAAACAAGTTGGCAAATTCCTTTAGTAAAGTTTTTGCCTCGGTAGGTAAATCCTCCTCCTCGAGCCTCAACTTTAGAATTCTTCAGACAATTAGGTAAGTCGGTCATTCAAGCTCCATCTCCCTTTTCAGTTCGGTTTGGGTCATCATCAAAACCTCTTTTTTTAAGGTTCGGCTAAGTTGGGACTGCATGACCTTTACCTGCTTGGTAGTCATCGGACTCAATTTCATCCTCTTGCCTTCATGCTCTACAAAACATGTATTCCTCTTTCCGTCGTATATAACAGCTTGATCAAACATCCATGGGCATTCAAGTAGAATGTAGGATGCACTTATGGGCAGCACATCATACAACACTTCATCTCGGTATTTGCCAATGCAGATTGGCATAGATACTTACTTATTCACCTGTAGGGTTCCCTCATCAATAAGCCAATGAAGCTTATAAGGTTTCGGGTAGGGTTTAGTTATTAATTTTGACTCTTGGACCATAAATGCAGAGGTTGCATTAATATAGCTCCCACTGTCACATCTTCAAGTACGGGGTTGATACTCATTGTCCTCCTCAACACTAGAGCGGTCGGCATAAAATTGCCTCTCTCATTGTAGATAACTTCTTCCTTAGACAACTTAGTCTATCCATCCTCCTTTAGCTCCTCTACTTCCTTGTCGGTGTTGTCCACTTCAACGGTTGGCATCTCACCTCAGATCACCATTATTCGCCTGTTTGGATACTAAGCAACCATGTGTCCAAATCCTTAGCATTTGAAACACTTAATTTCACTTGTCTTCAACTCTAGCCCTTCTCAAACTTCCTCGAGGGTTTGGTCTCCTCGGTTCAGGTAATGGAACGGGTCGGGTCTTAACAACCTTACTTGCTTCCGTTCGTACAAATCTGCTTGGAATAGTTTGGCTACTACTTGGTCGGGTAACTAGCAGTCGGAACCTTCCTGTCTGATGCCTTTCTATTCTTTGGGTGGCTCGAATTGCGTCATCAAGCATTCCAGTGTCTGGGGTTTCTAAGATATCTCCAATCTCATACTTCAATCCATCGATGAACTGAGATACAGTTTGGTTCTTTGGCTCTATGACTTCGCATCGAATCATTAACATTTAAAATTCCTTAACATAAGTGTCTATACTTGATCTTCCTTATCTAAGCTCTTGCATTCTTTTAAAGGCATCCTACAGGTAATAGCTCGTCACAATCCTTATCCACATTACTCTCTTCATTTCATCCCAACTCCTAATCTCTCGTTCTCTTTATTGTCTTTGGGTGGCTTGCAAGTTCTTCCACTGTAAGGCGGCATAATCAATGAACTCCAGCATAGCAAGTCTAACCTTTACATTATCGGGTATGTCGTGACATTCAAACTACTTCTGAATCCCATCTACCTAATCTAGGTAGTCCTCAGCATCACTACCTTTAGAAAAACTTGGGATATGCATCCTCAATCCTTCAACTTTAGGGGCTCGTACATTTCTTTCTTTAGGCCCATGGTACTCTTCTGCTTCATCATCTCCTTTTACTTCTTCCTCAATCTCTTCAAGTGCTAGCTTTCGTCTCGCATCTCTTCCAATTCCTTCAACTCGGGATGCTTAAGCTGGGATATTAACTTAACCAAATTGACCATCACCTTGCCTTTGCTGCTCACATTCTCTAGTAGGGCTAGTCCTAGCTTGCTGTCTGTTTTCTTGGATAATGGTCACTAGACTAGTTACCAAGTTGGTAAGTCTATCTAAGCGATCACCTACCGATTGAGGTATGAAGCTTCCTTCTTGCCCTTGGCCATATTGAGTACTACTTTCTTGGTTTCCCAAAGTTCCTTAAACACTTAAGTTTGACATTGTTGGTTACTTCACAAAATTGACGTCTAATAATACCACTTAGAGATCAATAACTAATACTCCAATCACCACGACAATTACATAACAAATGAATAGTCAACCACACTCTATTTTATGTATTGGAAAACAGGGGAAAATAGAGTACAAGATACTTTTCAACGACTAAACTCCCAAGTTAACAATAGAACCATTATCTCATAGTAACAAACTACTCAAAGAATACAATAGCAAAATCCAGCTTCGAACGTAGCTTGGCTCTAATATAAAGATGATACGGATTTTGTGGATGAACACATGAACCCAGTATCACTCGTAACCAAAAGGATGGGTATGGGCCGGAAGATGGCTTAAAAAGTAAATGGTAGTTGAAGGTTGAGTAGAGGTTCTCGTGTACCGACGATGGATATGACGTACTAACACCTCATATGAGCTCGAGTCACACTTGATATAATGCACAAATATAGCCGAAAGTCATTCGCTGCTAGTCTACGCTCAATGGGTTAGATAAGAGTAGCTCAAGAGTAAGCAAAAAAGGACACTTAGCTTATGAGGGAATAAAAGTTCAGTGTATTCTTCTACATGTCATTCTCTATGGCTATTACATGATGTAAGTATTTATAGTACCCAATTAAGGTAAGTCTTAAATTATAGAAAATTATAGAAATGGATCTCCACTTGCTAAACAAAAAGGAGAATAATTTATAGGGGAGGCATGAAATCGCGCAAAAAGAACATCCTCTATTAGAAAGGACAGTATGGATGTTAGAAAGGACAGCGTATGTGTGTTTCACTCAAATTTGTGGTCCTAATAACATCGTAGGCTGAGTAAGGGTAGGTCTCTAATCAGGTCTGGTCAATGTCGGTAGTTTGACACTTAGATTGATGGGTTGAACAAGGGTTGGCTAGAGGGGACAACTCATATTCGGATCCGCCTTGGATGGTCGGCTCCTAACAATCCTTAGCTTAGTCTCAGCACTATGGAGATGGCTGTATTTAGACGTGGCACTTGGACTGGTGTACAGTAGAGGGTTTAGTTCAGCACATTGGCTAGTCACCTTGGCAACATCTTGGATGTTATGGAGAGGAAAGTAGCTCGGTAGGTTGGACTTGGGTAAGCATTACT
Organism: Lumnitzera littorea; assembly: GCA_024138015.1. NCBI lineage: Eukaryota > Viridiplantae > Streptophyta > Magnoliopsida > Myrtales > Combretaceae > Lumnitzera > Lumnitzera littorea. The sequence continues at coordinate 29,076,212 of JAMXBB010000002.1, forward strand.
CCTCAGTACTTAACTTACCTTGAACAGCTCGGCGAACCACCTGAGAAAGCCCTCGGGCTCAAGAGCACGTGATTGGTCCCTAATCCTTATCATACGTAGTTTAAACATCCGAAGCTGAATACAATCTCATGTTTTGAGGATTTAGTAGAAGTATTTCTTCAATACTTCCTTGCAAACAAGCTTCCTGTTAAGCATTCTTCTATCCTTAACACAATAAAGCAAAGGTTAGATGAATTTATTAGGGACTATCTAGCCAGGTTTATGGCCAAGATGTTCCAGATTCCAGAGTTGGATATGAGTGTCGCTTTCAATGCAGTCATTGATGGTGTTAAGCTCTATGGAGACTTTCAAGTCTCTCGCTAAAAATAAGTTGAGAACTTTTGCCAAGTTCAAAGTTAAAGCTGTGTTTGACATTCAACAAGAAGACAGCATTAAGCTCGCTGAGAAGCCAATTAGAATAGAGCATATAGGAAAGGTGACAAAAAGAAAAGTGTGAAAGATTAACTCAGAGTGGATGATGATTAGTGTCTCAATGCCAAGAAAAAAAGGCCACGCATTCTAACATATTCAGTCCATACACCACTTCATCATCCAATTGTGAATATATTGATGGAAGTGCGCAGCCAAAGATGCATTTTGCAATGGCTGGAAAGAATGAGTAGAAATCCTTTAAGATGGAATTCAAATAAATACTGCAATTTTCATCGCGACAAGGGTCATAATACTAATGAGTGTATCTAACTCAAAAATGCAATCGAGGATGCGATGAAACGAGGGCATTTGAGCAAGTTTCTTGTGTACGATGCTAAAAACATAGAATGACTGACTCAAAAGGGACGTGATGAGTAGAAGAATGTCACATGGCCTTCTTAGGTTATAAGTAATAGCAGAGCACCGAATGGTATAATAAATACTATTGTTGGTGGACTTCCTACCTTCCGCCAATCTAGCTCTTCAAGCTCGACTAATGCTATACATTATGTTTTTAATGTGCAGAGTGGGAAGGCTGAGGTCGGCAATTCAATATCTTTCTTAAAAGAGGATTTTGAAGGTGTTCAAAGACCCTACACTGATGCATTGGTCATTAGTGTAAGAATTACCAACTTCGAGGTCAAAAAGATTCTAATTGATAGTAGAAGTTCGACAGATATCATTTTTCAACATGCTTTCCATTAGATGACGTCGAAAATCAAGGTGCAACTAAGATCATATGATTATGATCTATATGCTGTCAATAATCAACCCGTTTAGGTTAGAAGAGTGATCACTCTCCTTATCTAGATTGAAGATGATGAACATACTATAGAAGATAGGGTAGATTTCCTTGTAGTTAAGTGTTGGTCCCCATACAATATGATCATGGGTTGGCCATGTCAACATCTATTCAGCATGGTCCCTTCCACTATGCATCTCAAAGCTAAATTCCTTACTTCTAGTGGAGTTAGTGTGTGTAAAGGGGATAAACAATTGGCAAGATCTTCGTATATAAGGATGCTACGCTAAGAAGAAATTTTTTAAATCAAAACTTTTTTAGAATAAAAATTAGTTGGCATAGAGAATGTTGAGAAAGAGACCAAAGAGATTGCATTACGAAATGATTTAGGGAGGACGACTAAGATAGGGAAACTGTTGTCGGCAAATATCTATTAGAGCTTGATTAGTTTCTTGTAGGATAATGCCGATATCTTTGCATGGTCCCCCTCAAGTATGTCGGGTATTCTTAGAGATGTTATTACTTACAAACTTCGGATTGATCTTATGTAAAGGTTATTTAGCAAAGAAAAAGCTATTTCGCTCTTGAACGGCATGTAGCCATAGAAGAAGAAGTCCAAAAATTGCTCAAGGCAGGATTCATTACGGAAGAGTCTTATCCAACTTTGCTAACAAACAGTGTGTTTCTTAAGAAGTCTAACAGCAAAAGATATATATGTATAGACTTCATGGATTTGAACAAGGCATGTCTCAAAGATTGTTTGCCCTCGTGGAGAATAGACCAATTTGTTGACTTTACTACTGGACACACATTGTTATCCTTCATGGATGTGTTTTTCGGCTATAATCAAATCAAAATGGACAAGAAGGATGAGGTCTATACATCATTCGTCACCAACTTTAGGATGTATTATTACACGGTGATGCCTTTCGGCTTAAAAAAGACCAGTGTGACTTATCAATGCCTCGTCACCAAGATGTTTAAGCCCCAAATTCACTGTAACATTAAGATATATGTTGATGACATGATAGTGAAAAGCACATTAGAAGATTGGCATCTTGTTAATCTTAAAGAGACATTCAGTACTCTTAGATGATACAACATGAAACTGAATCTACAGAAATGCATTTTTGGTGCGTCTTTAGGAAAGTTTTTAGGATATATGGTCACTCAACATGATATAGAAGTAAATAAAATAAAAATTTTTGTAGTTAGGAACATGAGGCCTCCTTGCATGGTCAAGGAAGTTTAAGAGCTGATTGGGTGGATAGTTGCTCTTAATAGGTTGGTGTCGAGAAGTATAGATAGATGTGTCAAATTCTTCAAAATTTTGAAGAATCCAAAAGATTTTAGGATAGACAAACATGAAAGAGCGTTCAACGAATTGAAAGAGTTTCTTACATCACCACCACCAATACTCTCGATAGCCGTTTTGGTGGAAAAATTATATTTATATTTGTCGATAAGCTACCAAGCACTCTCTTTTGTCTTGGCTTGGATCGAAGGCAAGGAGTATTGGTCGATTTATTATGTAAGTTACGTTTTATAAGGACTAAAATACCAATATACAAAAATTGAGAATTTTGTATTAGTAATGGTTCTCTCGACTGGAAAGTTAAAACCATACTTTGAGTCTAATCAAATTATTTTCCTTATTGATTAGCCCTTACAGTAAGCTTTACAATGGCTAGATTCTTTGGGGAGGATGATGAAGTATGCCTTAGAGTTAAGTGCTTATGGAGTACAATATAAACTTAGAATGACATTAAAAGGTTAGGTGCTGGTAGATTTTCTTGCCGAGTTCATGAGTGAAGAGGACAGCATAGAGATAGCTGAGAAGCCAATATGGAATTTATATTTTGATGGTTCTTCGACTAAGGAAGGAAGTGGTGTAGGTCTTGTTTTGCAAAGACTCTACAATGTCAAGGTTAATTATGTTTTGAAGTCTAGATTTTTGGTTAGTAACAATAAGGCCGAATATGAAGCCTTAATAGCTGGACTCGGATTAGCAAAGGAGGTAGGCATCAAGAAGATAAAAATTTCTTTCAACTTACAACTTGTTGTGAATCAGGTCAAGGGGAGTTATGTAGCAAAAAAGGAAGTAATGAGCAAGTACTTATTGATAGTACAAATGCTCATAGAGGAGTTTTAGTCTTTTTCGATTCAAAAAATACCAAGGAGCAGGAACATTGTAGCTGATAAGTTATCAAAGTTAGCTAGCATGGCACTCCTCAATTTAAATGACAAGCTCTTTGTTGAGTTCCTCCCTAATAAGAGCTTACAAACTGCTCAGTAAAGCTATAAACTGGCTCCCTGCTTAAAGGAGAGGTCTTGGATAAACCCAATCATAGATTATCTAAAGGATGGCATTCTCCTTAAAGATAAAAAAGAGGCTTGAAGGATGATTTATCAAGCAACAAATTACACATTAATTGGTGATCAATTATATAAACACGGCATTTCCCAACCTTACCTTCGATGCCTTTCTTCGAAAGATGCACAACAAGTACTATCTGAGCTACACGACAGTATCTGCAGTAACTACGTGAAGGGATAAATAATGTATGTTTATGTACTATAACTCAACTATTATTGGTCAACAATGAAGGATGATACAAGAACATCTATTCGGCAATGTCCATAATGCCAAAAACAGGAGGCACCGAATTATGCGCCTCTTATTGAACTATATAGCCTCACCAGTTCATAGCCCTTTGCCCAATGGGGGTTAGATATACTTAGAGCATTTCTTGAGTCTACGGCTTAGCGGTAATTCTTCGTTGTTGCCATAGATTATTTTACTAAGTGAGCAGAAGCTGAAGTATTGGTGAGAATAACTGAACAAAAGGTAGAAGCTTTTGTGTTCAACTTCATCATATTAAGGTTTAGGGTCCCATTTATGATAATTATTGATAATGGACTACAATTAGATAATAATAAATATTGGGCATTCTGTCAGAAACACAGCATTCGTTTGAATTACATGTCTGTAGTACATCCTCAAACAAATAGGTAAGTGAAAGCCGTTAATAAGATCATCTTGCATAGCTTGAAGAGGAAGGTTAATCAAGCTATGGGCAAATGGGTTGATGAGTTGCCGAGTGTTTTGTGGGGATATCGGACTACCCATAGGACTGTGATAGGAGAAACACCCTTTAGATTGGCATGTGGTACAAAGGTAGTATTACTGATTGAATTAGAATTGCCCAATCTTTGCATGCAAAATTTCGACATAATGGCTAACTAGATTGGTTTTACGGCCAATTTGGATGCTATTAGGGAAATAAGAGACATTGCAAGGGTAAGAGTTGCTGCATACCAACATAGAGCAGCTAGGTATTATAATTAAAAGGTAAAAACACAAAGTGTTTCGGCTTGGAGGTCTAGTTTGCAGGAAATTAGAGGCAACTAGTACATAAGATAAACAAGAAAGCTCGGTGCAAACTGGGAGGATCCAGTTAGGATCTGGGAAGTCTTAGGCGAGGGAGTCTATTGACTAGAAAGGTTGGATGGAACGATCATCTCTCAAGCATAGAACATTGAGAATCTTAAGCTTTATGTCACTTATCTCCTTTGATGTTATTTCCCTTTCTGAATCAAGTAAGGCAATGGCCTACAACTTGTTTCAATTATGAATGTTCATTCTAAGTTTTATTAGCATGACTACGTTCTATTATGTATGTTCTTAACTTACACATGATTACTAAATTAATAAAGTTCTAGCTATACAATGAATGAACTAGCATTTAATAAGTTTAAGCCTATGATGATTAACGAACTTAAATAATTATTGACTAGTAATGTCAATTCTAAATAGGCCAAGAGACTAGAAAGTGAACTCTTATCTGACAACAGGTAATCTTATGGACCAAAAATGAAATTAGTTCATGTCTTAAATGAGTAATGAACATTATCTACAAAGACATTCGCTAACTTGCACCTGAAATAAAACGTGCCAAGAAACAGTAATGCATATGAAATAAAACGTGCTAAAAACAGAAGTTGTGCATAAAAGAAAATGTGCATAATACACATGATATGAAATGGTTGGCAACTTGATCGAATCTTGTTCATACAACTTGAAATAAAATACATTGATAATTTCATAACTTTGAAATGTTTTTAGATTGAGTAGAGCTATTGTCTTGATTTGAAGATGGTAAGACCTTGAAGGAGTATGTTTCTCTTTCGACATTGGGGGTTTTGGAGCAGGTAGATGTTTCCTTGCGAACATAGGGGATCTCTTTGGATAATCTTTCTTTATCTTCGATGGGAGCTTCAACAAGGGCTTCATTATAGTTACCCTGACCATGGACCTCATCCTTTACCTCTTTGTCGACTTCCTCGTCACTACTACTAACACCATCATCATCGACATTAGCGAAATCTAGACATGAAAGGTCATAGCCAAGGTGAAATTTCAAAATCTCCTTTCTCACCTATTCAACCCTCTACAAAAGTTTTTTTCTTAGCTGTTTCTCATACTGCCAACTAAGAGTCATAATTTCTAGTGCCTCCTCTAACTCGACAATGCGAGATTGTAGTATAGAGTCGTCTATCTCTAACTCTTTTATCCATACCCTCAACCTATCCTCCTCGTCACTCATTGAGCTAATTGTTCGACCAAACCCTCAGCATTCCTCTCCTTTCTTGAGGACCTCCTTCTTTAAGTCCTCGATCTCCTTATACAGCTCTTTATTCTTAGCTTTAAGGCCTTAGACTTCATTGGCCACAAAAAATGTGCCAATTTTTTAGTTGATAGCTCTTCTTGAAGTTTCCTGGCCTCTGTCTCGACCTTAATCCTTACATTCTTAGCCACAACTATTTGAGCTATTGAGGAGCTACATGCCTCTTCAACTTTCTGCAAAATGTTGACAGATAAAATAAGTTGTTTGATTCTTAGCAAAGCAACAACAGTAAATATTACCTTCTTCATTTCTTTATTGTTTTCATCTAATGCTGTTAGAATATGGTAGCTAATCTACATGTGAATGAGATTATGTTAGCAACAGAACGTATTCCATGAGTGAAAAGATAGTACGATACTTACATTATACAATTTAGTAGCAATGTATCCTTTATTACAGTTACCTAACTTATTGTCATCTTTTTTCGCAATCTCCTTATCCCTTAGAAGAGTGACTCCTTCCATCAGGGTTAAAGATTTTGTCTTGTCACCTAAGGTCGAGTCAGTATGCAAGATGTTCTGGCTCCAGCATGGAACAAAGTACTCACCCACCCTGTAGTTAAAGAGGAACTCGAAACTATGGATGCCGAAAGCCTTGTTGTTCATAGCACCTTTTGTCCTTTCAGCTAGAGTTTGGATTTCTTAGATGAAGGCTTACCGGTAAGCTCCTTCCTACTCCTTTTCACGGGACCCTGCTCCTTACTTGTTTGGCCTGATGGGCCTTTTACTGTTCCATAAGGGATGACCTTAGCACTATTATTGTCGTCGATTTCTTGGTGTGAGTCTCCCAACGTTTCCTCCTTTGGAGTGTTTTCAGTAGGATGGATTGCTTTAGGTAAGACTTTGGTAGCACTAAGTTGTTTGCTGCCTTGATACTTCTCGGTAGGAGGAGTAACTTTCTTTGGAGCAGTAGCCTATTTTGTAGCCTTCTCTTAGGTAACCTTCTTTGGTGGGATTGGCTGAGTGATAGGTGCTTTGACGGTTGCACGTTTATTGAGCTTCATTTTCTTAGCTTTAGCTTGAGCCAACAGCTTGGTGGGATCAACATCGCTTACACCCATATCTGTAATAGATGACAACAGTATTATAAATGGGAGAAAATAAAATGTCAATGACTTACGGGATCTGTACTGAGCGAAGCTCATAAGCAACTATTCTCCCACCAAGTCATGGGAGCAACTTTCCTCTAATAGCTTTACTCGGCATGGTGACTGTTCTAGCACCTACCTTCTTTTTTAGAGAAGATTGGATCCCCATTCTTGTATTGCTTTATTATCCTCTTGGCATCCTATAAAAACTTTTTTTTTTCCTTCTTTCTTGTATCTTTTTAGTAGCATTAGTGTTACGCCTCGAAGTCGCAGAGTCGTAATAGTCCCGTCGTGTAAACCATTCTATGATAATAACTGGCCTCATAGTGCCTACCATAGACATGATCTACACAAGGCGTCGACGACTCCTCGCTTTGAAGTAAACAGTTCGATTATCAATTATACTACAATTATGATAAATATTACAAATTTCTAATAAATATAGATAATTATAAGTAAATTCACAGAGCTTCCCAGGAAGTTTTACATAATCACCACAGTTTACTAATTTATAGAATAACTATCAGTCTTTAATCTTTAACTACAAGGTCAGTCTAGTTACACATTATACTAATTAACTTGATCCTCACACCCCTAGTTTCACAAGGACTAACCTTTGGGTAATTGTAGGGCGGCATAGTATTTGAAGTGATCACAAATCAGAACCTGCAAAAGGATCTATAAGGGTATGAGCAACTACAGCTCAGTAAGTTGAATTGGAGACTCATGAATGCATATAAGCACAAACAGGGTTATCAAACAATTATTTTCATGCAATGCAACAATCAAGTGTCATCGTACAACGTAGTCCGGTCTGTTGTGAAATCAGAGAAATTTCACTCACTCCAATCCGGGTTGAGGAGTTCCATGTTATGTAGCAGCTCACAACCAAACCCAGGCTTGTGCAATGGAGACCTCGCTCCTCCCGCGACTACCTTCGAACCATTGACTTCACCCTCGCCGCGACCTCCTCTCTTGTCACTTAGTTTGACTGAGGATGAAGAAGGGACCATTTTGCAATCCTGCGCTATCCCTTTCGAAGGGGTCGGTATTTGGTTGGAGAGTCCTATGATCCCCTAACGGGTTGCAATGCATGACGTTTTTGGTTATTAAGGTCGACTAAGATTAAATTCCGATAGGGTGTTCAAACAATTTCATACCAATTCAATCAGTCACAAATCACTCACAATGCAAATTTTAGCACGAATTCAGATACATCAATTACATGCGTAAACTACTTACAATCACTCCGAATACTATAAAACTAGTACTCTGTTACAATAAGCAATAACCCAACTTACTTGAATTTGCTCGATTGCTCGATCCCTTAGTTGCGAGCTGATTTGTCTCTGGGTGTCCTATAATACAAATAGGTCATTTTAGTACTTATATTTTATAGATTCTTATTCTAACTTATAATGTAACTCATTTTCCCCATGTATATCTATAACGTACTAATGATTCGTTGTACTCTATTTCGGGGTTCGAATCCTAAACTAGATTCAAATTTTAAATTCCTAAGTCTTAAATAGGCTCGAATCCCAATGTGACATTAATCACATTACGCTCGGGTATTCAAATATCCTATTGGGTCGTAATTTGATATTCTAAATTATTCGGTACACGCTAACCCTAATTGAGGTATCGGATTTATTCCTGATGTGGTGAAAATCTTACATTTTGAGATATTTACTTAAAATTAAATGTTATTTCAGATTTATTATTTTTCTGATTTCTATTATAATATTACCTAAATAACTCTAATTTTTAGATTTATTAATTTACAATTTCACATATTACTAATTTCTTACATTACTTACCTAATTTCCCTAATTAGCCATACTTAATACTCTAAAGGCTAGGATTAGGGTTCCATTTCAGAGATTAACATCCCTAAACATATAATTAATCATGCTAATCACCTAATTAACCCTAAATCACCTAATTTTTCCATCATTTTAGGGCTAAAAATTAACTTAAAAATTTCAAAAATTAATTTTAAAAAAATGGATTCATAGCACTGTTCTACATCATATGAGCATCCTACAGAAAAATTTTGAGCTCCAAACTACACTCCTAAGCCTACTTATTTTCCAGTTTAATCATGCTCGGTTTTGAATAATTTGTTAAAGACCCTATATTTTCAGACATAATTAAACTAAATAAATATTTTTCCCTAAATCTACATACAATAAAACCTCAGAATAACAAGTTTCATAATTTTCCGGGAAAAATAACTAATTTTACAAAATTATTCAAAAATCGGGGTGAATAAATGACTAACCGGTTCGAAGCTTTCTGGCCGTCCAAACCCGGTCTAAGATTGTCGGTCGGTCCAGGCGGTAGTTCTAGTGTAAGGTGGTGGTGGTGGTGGTTCGGTCCCAGGTGGTGGTGGTGGTTCGGTCCTAGGTGGTGGTGAGTGGTGAGTTTGGTTCACTTGCCCAATCTGCACAGTTTTCTTTTCTTTTTTTATTTTCTGGATTTTCTCTTAATTTTTTCAGTGTTCCTATTTTTCTCAGATGCTAAACTGACCAAATGACTTCTGGAAAATTTTCCCCTATTTATAGACAATTGTAGTAATTAATATGCATTAATTTGATAAGACTTTGCCTAAATTCCTTGATTTTTGGCTTTTACGTTATCCAAATTTTATTGGTTGATTTTTCTTTTTCTGATCTAGACCTGCCACGATCTGATCTTGATTCAGCTTATCATCTTCTAATTTTTTCTGATTTTTCTATAATTATTTTATAATTTTCTTTAATTATTTGCTTAGTTTTTGGCCAATTTAGATAATTACGCGTATTTTTATTTACACGTAAATACATGTGGGATACACGTGAACATTCCTAATTATTATTTTGGTCATTCTAAAATTTTTAGTATACATATAATCTATCTCTAGTAATTTATTAGTTATTAGATTACACTTTTTTGCCTTTTCGGTAATTAGCAATTATTATGCTTAAAATTTGAAAATTTTATAGTCTCTTATTTTACTACTTATTTTCTTAAATTTAAGTTTACGGGGTTATTTTTACTAGTATTTCTCTAAATAGTTTATAATTTGGGTTTGATCGGATCTTTTAATCGATCGCCCTAAACCTTGGGTTCTAAGTTCAATCTTACGGTTGCTTGGCTTGACTTTAGGGCTTACAATTAGCATCGGTTTGATATCTTTTGTGCAGATGGGTTTAGTTTACTGGGTCAAAAATTCAGATCTTCATTTGATACAATGGATACAAACTTGTCATGCCACTTGTGGATTTTAGACTTTAAACCATCCATAAACTTGTGACCATGTTGAGCGGCCATGAAATACCAATCGTTGGGTTGCTTCCTTATTGTGAAGAAGTACCTTAACAACTAAGGCGTAGCCTTAACTTTGACCTCCTTGTAAATTATTTCGAATGCTATGAGAAGCCAATAGATATTTGGTGAAAATATATTCGGCGCAACCCGAAAGTAATTAAAGAACTATTTAATGAAAGCCAAAAATGGGAAGCAGAGTCCAAAATCAAGATATTTTAGATATGTATCTTAAGAAACACACCCTCTCTTCCTCCCTTAGTTTGCGCAGATTTCATGTCTTCGGAAGATCTTGCTAGTATTTATTGTACTTTAAGATGATGGTTTTAATGACATAACTTGCCACTTCATTAAGAGAATTACTATAATAAACAACATGATTATATAAGTACGTGGCCGTCATTTGCATAGCCATCTACCGGAAGAACATTGATGTGAGCAAGTTTTTCCTAAGTCGACAAATAACACTTTGGACCATACTTGATTTGAGTTACACGACAGAATTACAAATTATACAATAATTTAGAAGACGAAGATGAGACTTCAAAAGCAAATGAGAATTTTGATAGTGGATAAGAACTAAATCGAAGAAATCTTCTCCAATATAGAAAAATCCTTTATATACGAACAGATTTTCATCATAACCTTAACTTACTTCTGATTGGAATGCGTTCCTAGTTGTACTGTCAAGCATGGATTGATGATGCATATCAATTTGTTAGAGATCCGATAGTTATCATGATACTAGCAGTTATTAGCCTTGTAGTGTCATAATGGTTAGGGTAACAATTGTTATGCATATCACCATAGGAAGGTGAATAAGCAGGAAATTTAAAAGCCCACAAACCTTTGTTTAAAATATGATTTGTCGCGTCTTGAAGTAAAATCAAAACTTCTCACGTTACTTGACGTCCTAACATCTCGTTATGGTCTTAATCATTCAGTCCCATACATCTACCCAACCTGGATATTAAACTTTGTTTACTCTCATAGTCGAGTTCTTATCCATGATAGTTGGGGGCAAGTGTTGGTGATTGGTTTTCACTCTAAAAATCATTCGGCTATTTAGCTGACGATAGGCTTAGCAACTTTATTTTTGGTTGATGCCGACGAAGCTAAATCCCGATTGATAGGCCTTGAAGGCTAGCATATTAACACGTTGCAGTTTAAACTTCGAGAAATGGCATTAATAGTTATGATCTAGTATGATCTCATTACATAATTACTTATTATTCCTATATCTTTGGTATGTGTTTGATTATGAGATCTCCGCGTGTCCCACTATTGATAATTAACTACCATTTCAGACACTCGATCTTTACCTTTAAATGCACGGAAGAGGTACTGTAAGAACTCTTTTACGACCTTGAACTTTGTACTTATCTCTCTTACAACACAATTACTGATTTATGTATTGGAGTGGTTACACCGGACTAACCTTGATATTATTTAGTTTTGTGTTTTTGTAGGAACCAAATCTTATCCCAAAATCATTTGACAACAATATACATGTTGCTTGCTTAAAAAATAACAAATAAATACTTTATAAAATTCAAATTCTATATTCTTAAATTTGCTAATTCTACTTTAATGAAGAAAATTACTCATATATTGCAACTTTTCTGGCCTTGAAATTGTAAGGAAAAAATTTCATTACTTGGATTTATATTTTTAGTATGTCAAAATGTGATGAAGAGAAAATAAATTATAAGAAATTATACATAGATGTGAAGTCTAATAAGATGTTATTAGGTTAATATATATATAACAATTAAAAATAATAGATAAGTAAACTATAGTAGATCAAATATGGAAGTTAATCAAAGTGGTGTATAAAAAAAGAAAAAACCTTAGATTATAGATGATTGACTTAATATATATAGTCGATATATATTAGATTAATAATTAATAATAATAGATAAGTACATTATAATAAATCAAATATGGAGGTTAATCAAAGTGTGGTGAAAAAAAAAAGAAACTTTAGATTATAGATGTAAAATCTAATAAGGGTTATTGCCTTAATATATATAGATGTAAAAGATATATAAAGAAGACTAATAGTTAATAATAATAGATAAGTAAATTGTACCAAATTAAATATGAAAGTTAATCAAAATGGGTGAAAAAAACATATTAGATTATAGATATCGAGTCCAATAAGAGGTTATTGGCTTAATATATATATATATATATATATTATAGATATATATAAGGCTCATTAACAAGAAAAAAGGTTTCATGGTCGGCAACTTCCCCCCTTTAAACCTAATTTAGCATTTGAATTATAGTAAATAAAACTCATTAATTGGTAAAAAATGTAACTATATTATATAGTTATTTTTTAGTGATTGAACCTTAAAATTTATCTTAACTGAAGGTGGCTATGATTGGGTTTGGTTAAGTTTCCAACTAAACCATGAGAATTTATAGTTTAGTTTTATTTATAATTTCAAACCAAATTGTAGGGTTGAAATTAGAAAATTTTTCAAATCATAAAACTTTATTTTGGTTTGATTTAGTTTAAAAATTAAACCATATTTTGTAATTTAGGAATTACATTTGTATATCATCTAATCTAGCATATACTACAAATTTTGAGCCTACTTACAATTTATAAATAATAATAATAAAAGTAAAATACAAGTACATTTCAATAAATACAAACTAAACATTTTTTTAGTACTATTTTATAATAAAGTAATTTTCTAATTACAATTTACATGTAAATATTATCATATTGTTTCAAAATGGTCCAATTAGATTCTTTTGAATTGGTTTGGTCTATGAATTTTCGATTTAATTTAATTTAAGAATTCTCTAAACTAAGTTAAAAAAAAATATTGTAAATTTAATTAAATTAAGTTCAATTTATGAATTAGTTTAGTTCGATCATTTTTTTTTTTCATATTCCAAGTCAAAACTACTATATTATCTATATTTAACTCATTTAATGTCATCAAATTTACATAGTTACGTAGGATTTGGGGCGCCAATATTGAAATAACATGGACCTCATTTTTCTGTATAGCCCAGGCACATCACATCAAGAATGGAAAAAAAAACGCGTCATTTCATTAAATTACATAAAAACGAGTCCATTGACAAATAACAGTGCTTCTGGGTCCAACTAATAAGAATAAAAAAAAATAATTGTCTAATATACATTGCGGAGGAATAATTATTGCCATATACGTAAAGTAATAATTTTGTTTGCATTAATTTGTGCCGAAGGCATGACTTACTATTATAAAATAATTAAATTATATAATTTTGTTTGCATTTATTTGTGCCAGAAGCATGACTTACTATTATAAAATAATTAAATCATAATTCATAATCCTTTGTAAATAAATAGATAGAAGGCGAAAGCTAAACTCAGTTCTGAAAAACCCGAACGTCTGCGCCATCCCTAGCCCCCAGTTTTATCTCTCCTCCCACCAGCGCCGCATCCGGCGGCGCGCCAACGCGCGCATTGCCCAAACCAAACCACTCTCTCTCTCTCTCTCTCTCTCTCTCTCTCTCTCTCTCTCTCCCCCTCATCACCAATGGAAGCGCTACACCTGACCAGCCCGCAGCCAACGCTCCTCCGCCCCACAAAATCCTCCCCCGGCCGCCACGTGACCTTCCCGAAAGCTACTCTCTCCAAACCAAACCCTTCCACGACCATTTCCGCTGCCACCAGCACCTCCCAAAACGCCGTCCTTTCCCCCACCCCATCACTATCTCCTTCTCCTTCTCCTCCGCCACCGCCAACAGCTCCGCTCCTCAAAGTTTCGCCGAACTCCCTGCAATACCCTCCAGGGTTCCTCGGTGCTGTGCCGGACAGAAGCAATGTGGAAAATGATTTTATCAGTGATAGGATAAGAAGGGATTATTTGACGAATATATTGTCGTCTAAAGTTTACGATGTTGCTATGGAGACTCCATTGCAGTTGGCTACGAATTTATCTCGAAAATGGGGTGTCAATGTTTGGCTCAAGAGAGAAGATTTGCAACCTGTAAGTTATTATTATTATTATATATTTTTTAATAGATTACCGCTTTGAATTTTGCAAGTTTACTCCACAAATTGTAAAGTTTGGTGCTTTTTTTTTTTTCTTTTTGTTTGGAATTATATTTTTGGTACGATGGGTCGTTGTTGATTTGTAGATGAAAGATCAATGTAGGAATTGTATAAGTAGGACAAAGGGACTTCGCTTTGTATTTTCTCGGTAACAATGTCGTTAATAGAATAAGAGAAAACGGAAAGTTATGAAAATGAGAGGAAAAAAAAAGAGAGAAAAGATTCTTGCTGTTTTGATGTCTTAAAGAATAAAAAAAAAAATGAGAAAACAGGTACTTGCTTCTTGGTAAAGAATCTAAGGAGACCCAATGGCTGGTCAAGATGGTCATCCAGTAAAATCCCGAGGAAAATGATTTCCTTTTTGGGAAATTATTTTCCTCTTCCATTTTTGCGATTGTTTGTATGCTACTTCTGTTACGTCCCATTACCACTTACCGGCTAACAGCTACTAGTAACCACATTTTTATTGGATTTCTACAATATTTTTTTGGATAAATTTTTATTTATTTATTTTGGGATAAATGGATTTCTACAATATTTGATTGCTGTAAAGAGGAAATTGAGATATATATATATAAAGTGCTCAAGAATGTCTCCTGCAAACAAGCGCATGGCTATTGTTCCTTGAAGACTGTTCTTTCTTCCTTAGGTTTGTTGTAATGGGTGGGTTGTAATTGAAAAAGGATGTAGTGGCTTGCTGTTCCTAATGGTAATGTGTTGCGGGCACTGAGAGCTGCTATTGCTAGCTAGTGATGGAGTGTTTGATTAATTTACTGTAAGGAATTATGCAACAGAAAAAATAAAATTTACTGTTTAAAATCCTCATTTCCAACAGGACATTTTTAATTGAATGAGTGTTATTTTTCCACTAACCATGTGGAAAGCATTGCCCAGGTGAAACAGGCTTACCCCTTGTCTTAAATCTATTTAACTTTCAAGATTTCCATATCTCTTGAAGAGATAATGAACGAGGAATGTAAATATTCATCATTTTGTGGTTAAGGGTGATTCTCTGGTTGACCATTTCTCTAATTTAACTGGAAAATTGACTTGGAGTTTGAAGAGAATAATTTTATTCTCTGATTGGAAGAATGAATGTAAGATAAAATGCTTTTCACATTATTTTGGCAGGTTTTCTCTTTCAAGCTTCGTGGAGCTTATAATATGATGGCCAGACTTACGAAAGAACAACTGGAAAGAGGAGTCATCTGCTCATCTGCGGGAAATCATGCCCAAGGTGTTGCTCTTGCCGCGCAGCGACTGAACTGTGATGCTGTCATTGCCATGCCTGTTACGACACCAGAAATTAAGGTTAATCTGCCTCTTAGTCATTTTTTATGGTGCTCTTTTCAATTAATTGTTTGATGCAATCAACTAAAAACCTTGTGAATCTTGCAGTGGAAGTCTGTCAAAAGGCGTGGTGCCACAGTGGTTCTTGTGGGGGATTCTTATGATGAAGCACAAATGTATGCCAAGAAAAGGGCTGAGGAAGAGGGTCGCATGTTTATACCACCTTTTGATCACCCTGATGTGATTGTTGGGCAGGGAACTATTGGAAAGGAAATCGTGAGTCAGATATCAGGTCCTGTACATGCTATCTTTGTTCCTGTTGGGGGTGGTGGACTTATAGCTGGCATTGCTGCATTCATGAAAGAAGTTTATCCAGAGGTTTGCTCTCAAACAGTTTACTAGAATTTCTTTTTTGCATTTTGAAGCTAAGCACATTGAAGATTCTGTTTTGCACACCTCTAATGGAAAAGTATAGGGCATATTGGAACTTAAGAAAGTTACTGTTTTTTATGCATCAACATTAAATTCTTCATTGCTATTGCATAGGACTTCATGGAAACTTTTGTAGCAAATTCTCTCCAGTAAACTAGGAACTAGGAAGTACAACTTTTCAAGTTATGAACTGAGGGGAAAACAAACAGCTTTAATGGGAATTTACTAGAGATCAGAGAACAAAAAGGGATATGATGAAACAGATTATCAAATGGATTTAATGTGTAGTTGTGATCCTCTCCTTTAAGGTGCTCTTTTAAATTGTAAAATTGAACCCAAAGCATGCACTGACAGGCCTCTACATAGTTAGTAGATCAACATGCAACGTGATCCAGTACTTTGTTCACTAGAAAAAGGTTTGATGTTGAAGGTAGTCATGAAATGATAGAAAATAACTCAAGTTCTGTGGAATGTAGTTAAAAGGACTTTCTAATATATAAATATATATATATTTAAAATTAAAGGCCTTATGCAACGAAATGCACACACAGGTTTTTTTGTGTGTATATGGGGATTGTTCTAAAGGTTATTGATGAATATTGCAAGTCCAAAGTTCATTATTGTCTTCAACAGAAGGCCTTGGTCCAGCACTCATTTTTCTTTTTTGTTGTTTTCTTATTTGATTACTGGCATCGAGAATTAAAATTGAAAAGAAAGAAAAAGGAAACTGTAATTGAGCATGATGCCTTATGTCTAGTATGTAGGATAGGACAGTGATCTTGTCAAGAAAAGGCTATACTGGATTTGTACTCTTGATTATCAAGTTTCTTGTGATGTCGAACTGCTATCCTGGGAAATGTCAGCTTGGACGCATACAAATTGGCTGCAAGGAGTGAATTTTTTCTAACATCCTTTGACAACAATAAAAGGCAAATGGAACACCTACATGCTGTGCTCTTTTTGGAAATACTCAGATTTGGTGTTAGGACCTGGGACACATTCTCCCAAATTATTTGATGCTAAGCATCCTGAAGTGCTTTCTTTTCTGCTGTGGCATAAACTTCTCTCCTTTTTTGATGTGCAGATAAAGATTATAGGAGTGGAGCCTGCAGATGCCAATGCCATGGCATTGTCATTACATCACGGACAAAGAGTAATATTAGACCAAGTTGGAGGGTTTGCGGACGGTGTAGCTGTTAAAACTGTCGGTGAAGAAACATTCCGACTGTGTCAGGAATTGATAGATGGGGTAGTCCTTGTGAGTCGTGATGCTATCTGTGCCTCGATAAAGGTGAGCTCTCTTTTTGTAGTATGTTTCTTTTTGGGAACTATCCCAAGTACACATGATAATATGCTTATTTCCAAGCATACACACATCAAGGGATGTCATGGTTATTTTGAATTTACTTTCTTGCTGATCCTCTGTACTAAGACGCACAGTAGCTATTGATATTGCTTAATTGGCCTTATTCATATCTTCATTTATTTTCTCTTTTATGTTTTTTTTTTCCTCTGAAAAAATTGTCATACTGCTTCATCTGTATCCTTTCTGTGAGTAGATTGATACATGAGTGGAGAACCCTTCCATCTTACTTTTAATTTCTCTTGGACAACTGCCTACATGGATAACACAGAACTGTGACAACTAAAAGGAAACAAACTCGCTGAAGGCACAGGACCTATGTCAAGCTAGTTTTTCCTTCTTGAGTTGTGTTAAAAATGATGCAGGATTCTATATGGAATCCTTACATGAAAAATTCAAAGGGATTCATCATTTAATTGTTATTTTGGAGGACCATTTAGTTGTGTAGTGAATTATGGATTTACTGTCATTTGCTAGGCTTGCTTTGAATAGATTTAAAAAAAAAAAAAAAAAACATTTTTAAGTTTTCAGATGCTACCAATTGCTAGGTTGCATGCCACTTATATTTGATATTTCCACAAAACTCAATTTTGAGCTTAAGGACATGAGTCTTATCAAATTTGTCTTGTTGCAGGACATGTTTGAAGAGAAAAGGAATATTGTAGAACCAGCAGGTGCTCTTGCTCTTGCTGGGGCCGAGGCATACTGCAAATACTATGGTCTTCAGGGAGAGAATGTTGTTGCCATCACTAGCGGAGCAAACATGAACTTTGATAAGCTGAGAGTGGTGACTGAACTTGCTAACGTTGGTCGAAGACAAGAGGCAGTACTTGCTACACTTTTGCCTGAGGTGCCAGGCAGCTTCAAGAGATTTTGTGAATTGGTACCATTCAATTGTGCTCAACTCCTCTCTCAGACTAATGCTGTAATCATCATGGTTTAAGAATTACTAAAAATGACAGGTTGGACCAGTGAATATTACTGAGTTCAAGTACAGACGCAGTTCTGAGAAAGAGGCAGTGGTGTTGTATAGGTAAGGCACAAATTCATCTGTCAATCAAAGTGATAGTTCTGGCTTAATTACCAGAAAAATAACAGCTTTGTTTCTTGTTGCATATTGAGTGTGATTTTAATGAGGAAAATGATTTTCTGTAATCTACATGTTTTTCATCACTTACCATTTGATGAACACATTTACTGTATCTTGAGTTTGCTTAAGTTGATAGCCCTTGATTGCATAGAGATGTTCCCTACTGGTACATAGAAGCAAAAATTATACAACTTATCAAGTTTGAACTTGTTTGCAGTGTTGGCCTTCATACAGTGACAGAACTGGAGGATATGCAGAAAAGAATGATGGATTCCAACTTTACAACTTACAACCTAACTGACAGTGATCTGGTTAAAGATCATCTCAGATATTTGGTAAGTATTTTATTTTTGGAAACAAAAATAGGATGAGTCATACCAACTGTGTCATCCATGTTTCTGGTGGCAGGGTGATGAATTCGACTGACTTGCTTAAGAAGTGCTTGTGTGTACATAAATGTGAAAAGTGCACTCTCAGTGCTAAAACTTGAGATTGCCTTGCCCGTGTAACAGAAAGAAAGCACACCTTAGGAATGCAAGGGGCAGACATATATTATAATGTTTCTAGTGGTATAGGCCTGTAAGCGCTTGTAATATTAGTAAATGTGTACAATAAAATATATATTGCAGTCTAGCAAGGATAAATCCTTGAAAATAAGCTGTAAAGTTGTATATTACATTATAATGACCTCCTTAACATTAGTCTTTACATGTATCAAAGTTTGGAGGGATGAAGTTGTAAACTATTAATCCATGCTTAAAGAGTTTGAAGGTTTGAGTAGCATATGCCCTTTCGTCTTGCCCCTTCATGCTTCTTAGAAAGGTGCACACCTTGCTAACATCGACTTGCCTTAGAGGTTGGGAAGAGACAATGGCATAGCTTCACCTCACCGAGTACCTAGGTGCTTGAGGCGCTTGCTTTGGTGTGCATGGTTGGGGTTATGTCAGAGGTTATTCCATGTAAATTCAATTATACTTCCCTACCTAAAAACAGGCTTGTTTGGTGATTAAGATCAGTTGTATCCATCTTATTAGAGACTGAATTTTACAAGATCTTTGTGGGACGATATTATCTTAAAAGCTCTGTATTTTGATGTTGATGAAAATAATTGTGCAGGCAAGAAATTTGTAACAAACAAGCATATCTGATTCCTCTTTTTTTTTTTTTTCTCTTCCTACCCCTCCGCACCCCTGCCCCCGTTCTGCACAGAATGTCATGTTCTGTACAGAGCAGAAAATGCACTACAATTTTTCTTTCTTTCTTTCTCGGGTTCAGTTGTACCTCACTTATTAGCATCATCTTGTTTAGGTTCTGATTGTAACATTGTTATGAATATTAATGCACATTCAGTGCCCTTGTGAATATTTCGAACTGGTTTAAAGGCTACGCACTCACCTGATGCATAAGCAACATTAATTAGTTTCTTGTGAAAATTGAATTATAGCAATCAATTGACCTTAATTTTTACCAGCCATATGCAATTTAATCACTTATTGTATGAACCGAAGTTTTCTTTGTAAATCTTTCTTACAGATGGGGGGCCGACTAAATGTTGACAACGAAGTGCTTTGTCGGTTTGTGTTCCCCGAAAGGCCAGGAGCTTTGATGAAATTCTTGGATGCTTTTAGTCCTCGATGGGATATTACTTTGTTCCATTACCGTGGACAGGTAGGCATTGCTTCCTTCTTTTGCATGGCATAAAGCACTACTTGGTTTGTCAGACGTATCAACTGTCCTTTTGTTTTCCTTATAACAGGGTGAAACTGGTGCAAACATTTTGGTCGGCATCCAAGTTCCATGTAGTGAGATGAATGAATTTCGAGAATGTGCTAATGGTCTTGAGTATGATTATGCAGTGGTCACCGAAGAAGATGATGCTTTCCGGCTTTTGATGCATTTTTAGTTTAGTGAGTAACTCAGGCCAAGGCTTTAGCATTATCTTATAGTCACCATTATGGTATGTTGATTAATCTTAATTGAAGTTCTTGCTGAGGTTTTGGCTAGAGTTGTATTAGAGGAATAGATAGTGGTCCTCTGAACATAAATGCCTCCTTCGGAGGAGGAGGCATGGTCCTCACAGTTTCTCACGGAGTACTGTTGTATCTTTCACTTAATAAGTTGCTCGGGCTTTGTAAGATAACGCTAAAAACCCTACATTTTAGATTATGAATGAGCACGAAGCTGATGAGAGTACATCTACTTTCCACCTGTGACTTTATCCTCTCTCTTCGTGTTTATTGTGTTTGCTGATACTTGTACTTGTGGATATGTTTAATTGTTGATACTTGAAGCCATTGGTTAGGGTGTATTGCAACGGTACTTCATCTCGGTGCTAATGGGCTGTCTGAGGAGCGAGGAATGTTGATTGAATCACAGTTGCAGTCGCATTAGACTGACAGTCACGTGAGAACCTTGCTCGAAATCAGCATCTAAATGCAGTATTTGAAGCAGAGAGCAATTTTGATCTAAAACTGTATTATTTAGATCAAGAAGCAAGACTGAAGAAACACCCTCAGCAGAGCAAATGTAAAGCTAGAGAATGAACCTGTTATCTGGGTAAACTAGTGAAGCTGATCTAGTTAGTTACGTATCTGACTAGATAAACCGAATTCAGTTACAAAACGGTCCATGCGAATGAGATGAAACTGAAGTTGAGATTGCAAGCGCTTCGGTCATAATTTCAGCTAGCTGTGTGCAACTTGGAAGAAACGTGAAAGAGTTTGCATGTCGTAGGTAAAGTGTAGTTGATGTTTTTTGTGTGACGAAGGAGACAAAGTGATCATCATGAATACATTGTTTGCTGGGAATGGAATAGATAGGAATATACGGGACATGGATAACATAAGTGACCTAAAATGATTCTTTTGTGGTAGTCTCCATGCAACGTTACCGGTTGAGAAAGAGTTACGAGGTATAAAACAGAAAGAAATTAGAATCAAGAACACGAAACAAGATAATAATACAACATCGTCTACGAAACTTGTGAATAGATAAGACAAGACTAGCACAAGAACGCTAGTCGATGTTGGAATATCCACAGCTGATTTGAAGGACAAACAACTTTTTTGCACATGGTGCCTAGGTACAAGCTACAGGTCCTTGATAATGGAAGCTTTACAATCTGAGCAGCCACATATTCTGTTACATGGCATTGAATCTCGGACTTAGGAGATTTTTGAATGGGCATTGGACTGACGCAAGTTGAGCTATGAGCCTATTACATGGACTGGGGTGTATTAGGTGTTATATATATCGAATGTTGACATTTATTTATTTTACATTACTGTATATTTTATGTAGCAATGCCAGTAAAATTAAAAAAAAAAAAAAATAGAAAGAAAAAGAAAACAAAAAGATGAACCGTAAATACTTCAGAATGTTCTTGAATCTATTAGACTAGCTTTATCGCTGGTTGCTTCGATGACATGTAGGATTATTCATGCGTTCTTATGGAAGACGGTGTGTCCCTCACAAGGATGGCCCTGTTAAATGGGACATCCCCTCTTCCTTGTTTTTTTTTTTTTTTTTCTAAATATGAATAAATATGATATTTATTAATAATGCACAAATATAAAATTAATTAAAAAATGTAATATTTATTAACAATACATTTATATTTATTTTATTGTATAATAATATTTTATTTATAAAATTTTAGACCACCTTTAATGCTTTAACGCTGGTTTAGGAACATGGCTCCATTCCTTCAACGCTAATGACGGTCCCTTCACCACATGGAGACATTCTCTTAGGGACGTCTCCAATCGCTCCTAGGGATGTCCCCAATCTTTTTTTTTTTTTGTTAAAATGAAATTCTGTGAATGAAATTGCAAACTGCTTATTATTGTAAAAATATATTATTATTAATATTATTATATTAATAATAGTATTTATTATATTCTACAAAATTATATTTGTTGATACTAATTTTATTTATAAGATTATATTTGCTGATACTAACCAATTTGGTTACGAATCTGACTACATAAACCAAATTCAGTTGGCCATGTGAATGAGATGAAACTGAAGTTGAGATTCCAAGCGCTTTGGTCATGATTTGGGCAAGCTATGTGCAACTTGGAAGAAACATGAAAGAGTTTGCATGTCATAGGTAAAGTGAAGATGATGTTTTTTGTGTGACCAAGGTGGCAACGTGATTATCATGAATCCATTGCTAGGAGTTGAATAGGAATAGGATTAGGAATATACGGGACATGGACAACATAACCGACCTAAAATGATTCTTTCGTGGTATTCTTCATACAATGTTACTGGTTGAAGAAGAGTTACAAGGCGTGAAACAAAAGAAAATTAGAATCAAGAATGCAAACCAAGATAATAATACAACATCGTGTAAGAAACTTGTGACTAGATAAGATAGGAATCCTAATCGATGTTGAAATATTTACTAAAAGTATGAACGAGTCAAATTACTTATGAGCTATTTGAGTTTGACTTGAGAATAGTTGAATCGAGCTTGAGTTTTATAGTGTTCAATTTGATTAATTCATAAGTCTAATCGAGTTTAAGTCAAATATTAATACTAGTTGACTTTTAATATTTATATTATTATAATTATAATAAAAAAGTATTTTTTAAATATATTGAGCTCAAATAAACCTAATCGAGTCGAATATAATTTTATTGAGTGCTATTTCAAGTCGAACTCAAACTAAAAATTCTAAGTTTGATTGAGCTTAAGTTGAGTTCCAAGCTAAGCTGAAACCCAAGCTAAACTGAAACTCGATGCTATATCATTCTAACTTGATTCGTTTATAACCCTAATATAACGACAAACAACTATTTTGCTCATGGTGCCTAAGTACAAGCTAGAGGCCCTCAATAGTGGAAGCATTACGATCTGCTCATCCACAAATTCTGTTACATGGCATTGAATTTAGGAGATTTTTGAATGGGCATTTGACTGAGGCAAGTTGGGCTGTAAGCCCATTACATGGACTGGGGTGTATTAGGCGTTATATATACTGAATGTTGACATATATTTATTTTACATTATTATATATTTTATTTAGTAATACAGTAAAATATAAAAAATGAAAGAAAAAGAAAACAGAAAAGATGAACTATAAATACTTTAGGATGTTCTTGAATCTATTAGTTCTTTGGGCCTTGGAGTTAGGAAGGCTATATTCACATGTACTATGTCACGTCACTCAATGGAAAAGATAGAAAAAAAAAAGAAAAAAAGAAGAAGTTGTGTTCTTGGATTTTGCGTTTTCAGAAATCTCGCTATTCTAGCAGTGTTTGGATGGATTACACTGCATTTGAAGTGGTACCTGTACATCCTCCTCCTCTTCTTCTAATTGATCATTATTACAATTGAAAATAAAATGCAATCCATAACTCACATAATTTACTAAATTCACCAAAGATTTCATTTCTAACACCACCTAATATTCTAATTTTTTTTTTATTACAAAAATCCTGTATCAAATAGTCTATTGCGTTACAAATTCTGCTTCTTTCAAATGCATAAACAAGGATAATGTTCCTAGACTAAAGAAACCCAAACCAACCAAAATTTAAGTTGAGGGACTGAGCTTTACTATAATCCTTAGTTGGAATCATATATACCTCCCCATTGATAATAGCTAGGTAAGAGAACATTATCAAGGTTGTTTATGTAATGGACAATTTAAAATTGTAGCTACAACAAATAAGACCATCACAATTGCAAGCTTTGCAATTACAGAATAGGTGTGTTTGTAATCTTTTCCCAATGAAAGACTAACTTTGTATCTTTTACACTTTAATCAATTTTATATTTAATTTTGTAACCTATCTAGACCCTATAGCCTTTATAGGGGTAAAAATAGTGGCTATCATGCCTCCTTAGCTTTTCTAATGCATGTAACTTATCATCCATAATTTTAATATATTTAACATCATTTTAGCTTCTGAGGAGCATATAGGTTCATGTATTGTGAACAATTAGCTATGGATGCAATATAATTATGTAAGAAAGGAATTGAGTAGGATCAAATGGTGAGTTATAGGAAAGATGTAGAGCCTAATGTAGAAGAAGCATTAGTAATAGAGAATCACGGAACATTGTAGACAAAATCTTTTAACTAAGTTTGTGAACAACTGATAAGTATATATTATATCGTGTATCTACATATTGAGAACCCACATCTTAATGTAGTTTTAATGTACTTCGTAGTGCTTTTAGATACAAATCACTTGAGTATCACCAAACATTCGGCTTACCTAAGAAGCATGAAGATTAGAGTAAAAATAAGGAGAAGAATTGATGAAAAGGAATTCATTCAAATGAAGTGGCAGTTTATTTGATTGAAGTGCATTAGAATGGCCTAAACTTTAGACGTAAGGACTTCATGTAGTTGATCTCCTATGAGACTCAAATGAAGCCATATTTTAGAGCTAAACAAAGGATTTAGATAGACTACTTCAACCCAAGTTGTACATTGGTAAAAAAATCATCCCTCCTATCAAGCTTAAGCATATATTGACAAATTTTATCTAGTTAAGACCAA
This sequence comes from Lumnitzera littorea, assembly GCA_024138015.1. Taxonomy (NCBI): domain Eukaryota; kingdom Viridiplantae; phylum Streptophyta; class Magnoliopsida; order Myrtales; family Combretaceae; genus Lumnitzera; species Lumnitzera littorea. The sequence continues at coordinate 29,101,268 of JAMXBB010000002.1, forward strand.
TTTTGGTCACATGAGGTAAAAGAATGTGAGAAAAGTCTAAGACTTTGGTTGAGGAAAGTCCCACATTGCATAGCTAGTACATGCACATAATGCTAAGACATGGACTAAATCTTTGAGAGTTTAATCCATGAAGTTGTATTTTCTAATTATTGTGTGCATTTCTACTAGTACTAATCAACAATAAAGTATGATGAGCTAAATACAATACATGGTGTTGGCATTGAAGTATAGTCACTCATTCATAAAGGTTTGTTGACATCATATTAATCTAAAAAAAGTACGTGACTAAAGTAAGTATCTGGTAAGGACATAGATATGAGATCATTGCTTATGTTGATTGATCTGGGTCATACTAATTGACTGAAGAATTGAGTTTAAGAAGATACAATTGGAAGCCTTAGCTAATGGTTCACAATGTAGGCAACATCACATTTAAGCGTCATCACCAAATTCCTTAGTACACTAATGTAATTAATCTGAGATAGTTATGTATTAGGAGTATAAATCGTCATGCTTTGACATGGTAAAATATGACTCCTTCAAGAGCCATTATCTAAGTTGATTATTGTGTATGGTCCAAAATACTTATGAATGGTAGTGAAAACTTGAGATAAAATCTTTTCATCCCCTAATTAAGGATTGAAAATCCCCAAGGCCTTTTGGCAAACATAAGTGACTTGAAAGTCCATGGTCATGGAAAATTTAATTGAATTTAAGTTACTTTGATAAACCAAGTAAATGATCGAATTTGTGATGTATTGTTCATGCTTGAATTGATTTGAAATATCAAACAAAGAGATACTATCACATAGGTGGGTTCATAATTGATCTAAATTGTAGAGATATTTCCCAAAGTATCAGGCGACTTGAAAATATTGCCAAAATCTCTTTTTAGTATTTGCATCATTAGATAGCATGACTACCATAAAAAGGACCCTGATGTACTCCGATCAAAGAAAAGGATTAAAGACAAAATTTTTAAAATCATAGATGAAAAGATTGCATCTTTTTATCTTTTTAGGAATTTAGATGATGAAATCATGAAAGATGGATTTTTATGTATTTTAAGTGTTTATGGAGATAAGAATGATAATAAGAGGGATATAAATGAATGTTGATTAAAGAAATTATTCAATAGACAAATTAGTGTTTTGAATTTCTATAATTGATATGACTCATGATTATAAGAAACAATAAGAGAATTAACTAGACAAATTCATATGATTCACATTAAATCTAATTAACAAGACTGCTATAATCAAAAGATGAAATTTGATTGATAAGATTAAAGGAAAGAAAAGTCTTTTAGTATTCACAAATGGTTTGTTAAAGAGAATTCCATTAGTGATATCATATTCATTATCAAACTGTTTATGATAAAGCTTTTGTATCTTCTATGGACTCATTCATTTTCTCTTCTTTGTCAACCATAAGTTTAGAAGCCCTATCCTTAACAACCTTCATTCTTTTATTTGGATATTGTGTAGCTAAGTAACCATTTGTTAAGCATTTAAAACACTTAATTCCATTAGTCTTCTTTCTATGTTGTCTTGGCTCTGATTGTTGCATATGAGGTGGTTGAGAATTCTTGTGTCTACTAATGTTACCTTGCTTAAATTATTGATATCCTTCTTGTCATACCCAAATATCTATTCACAAGTTTACTTTCTTGCCCTATACCATCACCTTCTATAAATAAGGGTATAAATGAACTAAGTTGATTTACAGACTACTCAAGTTTGGCTTGATTTTTGCTTGAATTAGATTATGAACAAAGTCAAACTTAAGCTACTCAAGTAGCGAATCAAGCCAAGCTCGAGTTTTAAAATACTAAGCTTGTCAAGCTTGTGAGCCTAATCAAATTTGGTATACTTTTTAATTTATTTTTAATTTTTAAGTATAAGTAAGTTTGAGGCTATTTAGGAAAAATTTGTAGACATTTCAAACTTAATCCAGTTAGTCAAGCCAAAGTTGAGCTTGCTAAATATATCTTCGGTTTGAGCTCGAACTCAAAGTTAGATCCAGATTGAAGTCGAGTTAAGTTTTGATTAAGTTGAGCTAGAGTTCAAGCTTGAGCTTGATATTATACCGGTTCGACACGATTTGATTATGTTGATACCTCATTTTTACTCTCTTTTGATCTATCTCTAATTTAAAATTCTCTAATCTTTAGAAAAGGGGCAAAAAAAGAAAATATTGAAAAAATTGAGAAAATGAAAAAATGCCAAAAAGTATAAAATTGAAAAAATAAGAGAGAAAAATAAAAAAATGAGGGAAAAAACAAAAAAAAAAAAAGAAAACCCAAAATCTAAAAATTATTAAAAAATTAAAAAATCATAAAAAGTGTTGTGTAGTGATTCATTTAGGAGTGAAAATAATTTCTTAAAGTCAACAATGGCTTTTAGAGTCTAAATAGACATATGCAATTTGACAGAGTAGAGAATCTTAGATAAAAGTGAATATTTTTCTCAAAATAAAAATTTTTTGACCCAATTCTAATTGCTCATTTTGAAATATTTTAAATTTGGAAAAATTAAAGCATATCTTTATAAGATGCCTCAAGATACTTAATCAAAACATGTAAGGACATATTCTGGTACATATATGCACATTTATTTTTCATTAATTTGTGTAAAAATGTGTTTAATTTTGGCTAAAAATAGGAAGAATCAAGATGTATATTGGGGTTTGCCATTCTCATCAAATAATTGATCTTTTTCATATTTGGAAGTTTCTTGGCCTATATTCATGCTTTAATACTATAAATAAAGGCACCTCCTCCATGTATTCATTCAACTCCTATGTATTGAAAAACACCAGATTACATGTAATTAGATAGTTTCTCTCTCTCTCTCTCTAGGTGCTCATAATATAAAATTCACTTTGTCTCTTCAATTTCTCTCGTTATAGAGTAAATTGATAGGAGATAAAATAACGGAACATTCTACATTCATCCTAAAGCAAAACCCAATGGGTAGATCATTTCAATTTTATAGTTGAAGGGAATAATTTAAATTTGAATCAAAATTGGTGTTGTTAGGATTTGTTTATAACTAACTTAAACTTTTTGCTGAAATCGTAGGAACTAAGTCAGGTTTTCTAAAAATTAATGTAGGGGCTTTTAAGATTAGTGTCTTAGGAGTTAAGAGCCACTAGCTCCACGTTAAGAACTAAGTAGAACTGACTTGAACCAACCATCGGTCTGTTGCGCATGCAAGGTAAATTTCTTACCTCTTTCATGGTTGTGTTGAATGTTTGAAACAAAAAAGAAAGAAAAAAATGTAGAAAAAAAATGTGTTTTTTGATCTTATGTTGTCATGCTTTTCATGAGAATAATGTTTGTAATACTTAATTTATTTTAATAACATGTTAATATATAATATGTTGATTTGTTAATTTAGTTTGAATAATTTGAATAATAATTTGTTAGACTTAGGTAATTAGTATGTTAGTTATAACTAATTAGTGTGTTTAATTTGAATAGCTCGCATGTTAATAAACTTGATTTGATAATTAGCATGATTTAATTTGAATAATAATCATGGTAATTAGCATGTTAGTTTGTTTAGTTTGCATGTTGATTTGTTTGTTGGGAATAAAGAGCATGGTAATATGAATTTTTTAGCTTTAATATTTTGTTGGATTGCATTTAATAAATTAGCATGTTAGCTTGATCTTAATAATCATCATATTTATTGAATAATTGGTATTACCATGTTATTGCTATGTTATGGATATGGGTTTTGTTTTAAATGAAGTTATTTTGAAATAAAATGGGCTTTTTCTTTTTTCCCTATTAAAATTAGTTTTCTCATAATAAAATACTTTAAGTAAATAAAAATAAATTGGTCTTTTCCAAAATTTAGGGATTTCTTTAGGATTTTTCAAAAGACTACCAAAAAAACCTATTTTTCCTAAATTAATAAAATTTAATAGACTTAAAATGAAAAGAGTATTTCAAAAATGAAATCAATGAACAAACTAAAGTTTTCTTAAATTAAGAACTAGGCGAGTTTGATCTCGCTTCGTAGGTATGTAGGCAATTTAGACAGCCCAAAATAAATAAAAAACTTATGTTACTCCCCCACACCACCCCCCCTTCACTTTTTTTTTTTTTTTTAATAAAAAAGCCCTTTTTACTTGAAAATAAAGTTAAACTCCTACTTAATTATTTCATGATTCTTTTATGGAAATCACTTAGGTTTTAATAAGTTAGCTTTTGAATTTAATTATTTTTTTTCTATTTTTTTAAAAGTTTTTTTTAGAAAAACTATGGGCCAATAGCTAAAATTAGGATCTATTTACCAATGGGCCCAAATTTTACTTTTTTCTCGATTTTGATTGGGTAGTGACTCCATATTTCAAAAAATCAAATTTTTTTTATAAAACCTTTTCTCAGTTTGGTTGAGAGATTTATATTAACTAGACCAGGCTTAATATAAATCAGTTTAAGAAAAGAAAGAAAATGAATTTTCAACTTGACAGTTTGGCGACTCCACTAGAAATCGCTTATAGGTTAGCCATAATTAACTAGGCCTTTAGTTTTGTAAAAATAAAAATAGTAATTAGGCTTTTCCTTTCATGGCTTAATTCTTTGTGAACTTCCTATTCCTCTTTATTTCATTTCTTATAAATATTTGTACTAACTCTTGTTCAAGTATTATAGGGAAATTTAAAATATGAAAAGGCTTAATAGGCCTTAAGGGTGATTTTTATAAGGAAATCTTAAACAGTGTATTTAGATGTGATCGAACCTGAACAGTCTCAAGAACCTAGAAGGGGAGCCATTGCGTGAGTCTCACATGATGTGGTGTAACCACCGCTTAGGGCTAAGTTGGTTAACCTTGCTTAAGTTTCAAATGGGCTAGTGATCTAAGTGAGACTTTTTGAAACTCGAAAAATTTTAAAATCCACTTAATTATATTCGTGTTTATAAACCTGCAAATGAAAAATAGTATGGTCTTTTGTAGATAAATAAAAGCTATAACTTCATTAATATCCAATTATTTTATAAACTATTTTTCCTTTTGAAAAAAAAAGTTGTAGCCCCATCAAGGGTCTAACCTATTTTATACTTCTTGTGCATATTAATAAAGTTACAACTACCATACTATGATTCAATTGTTGGCCTACATTTGTGTTCTTCTCATTTATTATGGTGTTATTATTTAATTCCTTATATATATATATCCATGTTATTTCTTTCTTCAATAAAAAAAAGAATCCATTTCATTACCTTTAGATAATCCTAACCTACTTTGTAAGTATTTGTAGCTTTGTAGCAACTCTTCATCTTCCTCAGGAATCCTTGTAAATATTTTTTTCCGAAAGAAAAATGGCTCCTCTTAAATATTACAATTTTTTTCCTATAGCTTGTACATATTTTTTTACCCACCATGTTGTAAAATAGTCACTAATTTAAGTGATGTTTAGAGATTGTAAATTAATCGTTAAACCATCAAGATTGTAATGCAATAAGTTATCACCCTTGTAACAACATCTACACTGATTTGATAAAGCATTAAAAAATTAAAAAAAAAAGTAGCCCATCGAGTACTTATAATCCTTAAATAAAATCTTTTTTACACTATATTTTTCTCTTAATCTATCACTTTGTAAATAGTTGTAACCTTTTGTAACATTCAACATTTTCCATTTAAAAACTAAAAAAAAGTATAAGAAAAATTCCCTTTCCTAAGTCATAAATCATCCTTTACTGTTGTACACTTAACCACATCTTTCTTTAGATCATTATCACTCGTAGGATTCTTTATAAGTTACCATGTATGCAATTTTTGTCAGCATGGTAATCAAACCTCCTGTCCATTAGATCACTATGTAAATGATTTATTCAACTTGCTTGTCCTAAATACCAAAAAAAAAAAAAAAGAAAAAACCAAAAAGTTTAAAAATTTTAAAGACTAGAAAGCTTCTACCATTTTCTTAAGATGTAAATAATTATTTTCCCTCAACTTGTTAGATTAACTCACCATTGTGTATTCATTATCACTAACACCGTTGCTTCCTCCTCTTAGTAGTCACTTTGTTGGCATCTCTTCTCTTAAGATAGCAAATTAATTCTATTAATCTTTTGACATATAAATGGCTCCTTAAAAAAAAAAAAACTCAAAAATAGGAATATTTGTTTTGTTCTTAGGTTATAAATAATACTTCCTCTTTATAGTCAAAGAGTTGTAAATATGTAATTGTAAATTTACAGTTATTTGTAATGTATCTTGTAAATATTTATAATCCTTAAATAAAATTTGTTTTCCACTGTTTAATCTATCACATTATGCATTTAGAAGTAACTCTTTGTCACATTTCCATTGGTTAGAAAATTGCTCAATTACCTAAAAACAAGGCTAAAAAGAATAAGAAAAAAGGAGTCTTTAAACTTTTCCTAAGCTGTAAATAATCTTCTCTCATTGCCATTAGTTGTCTTAATAATTGTCAGTCATATAAGTAACGTCTTTCTTTTTTACCCTCACTTTAATAAAATCCTACAACTTTGTAGGTGTGTTTTCTTTCTCATTAGGTCTCCTTACAAATAAATTTTTTATAATACGAGGTGTCTTGTAAATATTGCAATAAAAAATCGGAAAAAAGACTAAATCAAAAACAAAAAATAATAGAACTTATTTACCATTTATCTTTTCCTTAGGTTATAAAAAGCTCTCTTCAATTTGTCAATAACGATCGTTCCCTTAAAAACTAACACATTTGACTATAGTTCTCATCATGTTAGGGATTATAAAAACAAAAAAAAAAAAAGGAAAAAAAAATGAGAAACATAAAAAAAAAAAAGAACTTTGATTCATTCTTTATATTTTTCTCTAAGTTGTAAATAGTTATCACTTTACCAGTTTTCACTCATTTGTTCAATCCTCTTGATTTAATTGTCATGTCAACCATGTTAGCGCTTTCTTTAGGATTTGTAATTTACAAATAGCTACAATTTTTGCTAGGTTTTAGCCAGTTCTCAAAACCCTATTCCTCTTTCATGAACATTTTTAGGCTTTAAGCCAACCCACAAGCGCTTTCTCATCTCTAATCATCTTTAAAAGTTTTAGGCTAGCCCATAGGGCGTTTTTCCTTCTTTAATCATCTTCTAGGGTTTTAGCTAACTCCTCGAATGCTATCCTTCTTTCATGAATATTTTTGGGCTTTAAGCCAGCTCATATGGTGCTTTCTCATCTCTAATCATCTTTAAAGGTTTCAAGCTAGCCTATAGGGTTATCTCCCTTCTCTAATCAACTTTTAAGCTAGTCTACAGGACACTTCTCCTTGTTTAGTCATCTTTTAAGTCAGCCCATAAGGCCTTTTTTGGTCTCTAATCATCTTTTAAGCTAGCCCATAAGGCGCTTTCCATTCTCCAATTATCTTTTTTGCCAACTCTTATAAAGCGCTTTCCCTTCCTCAACCACCTTTTAGGATCTTAGCTAGCTCATTGATCGCTGTCCAGTCTTAACTTTCTTTTAGGGTTTTAGAAAAATAAAAATAAAAAATAAAAATAGAAAAATGGTCTTTACTAATATGTAAGAGATTCTCATAGGCTTTAAAGATTGCTTTTCAATTATTAGCTCAACCTAAAACTTGTAGTCATCTGCTCTAAATTGTGAAGTTTGAAGTATAGCACATTCCAATGTTAGAATACCTGTCCCATGAAACCACATGCCAAGAAACTATTGAGATATGATGCTAAGGGGGCAAAGCTTGCCAAGAAACAATAGTAGAGATAAACACAAACGCTATTCTTAGCTCACCAAAAAGCCCAAACCCAATATAGTCTACTCCATGACACCTTTTTACTCACTCTAAGCAGAGGCAAAGATCTTATAGATTGTCTCCATTATTACTTCATCATTATGGCATGAAGAGAATGGGTTAAACCAACAAATCCTCAAAGAAAGTTGATCAAGCCTAAATTATTGAATTTGTTTAGGAAAAATATGGCTAAGTTAACAAGCCCATCTCAATTAGGGGGCATTTTTATAAGATCAGATGACCAGCTCAAATGACTAATTCTAGGGCAAATAAAGGGGCAAGTGAGTTTTCTAGATGAATATAGGGGTATACATGTCGATTAAGATAAGGTCATCCAATGTGGGGCACTTTTTGAGAAGAGTTTAAGATCCAATAAGAAAAGGCATTTCACCAATTGAAAAGTTTAGAATGAAAAGAGGCAAACCAAGTCCTAAATACTCACTATAAACACACTTGAGAGTTAAGCAACATTAATGTAAGGAATTGAGACTCATTTCTTAAAAGAGGTTTATCTTGAGCTTGATATGTATGTTAAAATGATAGTAGGCATTCATTTCTATATCTTAAACACAATATATTTACATATCCCTTGCCAACCATGCTGAGCCCTTTAAAGAAGTAATTCCAAAATTAAACCCTGTGAAAAACCCTCTCATACTAGGGCAATTAGGAGGTTAGGGTCATTAATTAGGAGAAAAAGGATAAACTAATGTATGCTTGCTTTAGTTGTATCAATTCATGAGTAATTTTTACCATTGATAATGCATTCCCTTTGAAAGGAAGAAAAGCCTTAATTTTAGAAAATTGACATAATTTGAGCTATAAACATCTAAGAAGAGATAATTGAAGAAGCAAACATCTCCATCCCATCAAAAGCTAAAAGGAGAAGAAGCCATTACCTTCATTGAAAGCTCATTAGAAGAAGCCCAAAAGGAGTGAAAGGAAACAAAGAGAGAATATTGAGCTAAAGAGAGAGAGGAAAAAGATAGAGAGAGAATATTAAGAAAAAAGGGAAAAAAAAAAGAATGAGAGAAAAGAAAGGGGTATCAATTTGTAGCCTTTGAGAAAAAGTAATACAAGAGAAACAAGTCTAAAACACCTGAAGGTGAAATCAAAGCCCAAAATCCCAGGACATCTTTTAAAACCCAAAGAAGCTTAAGCACATAAAAAATTAAGATAGAAACTCAAAAGTAAGACTTATAGCTCAAGGCTTAAAGACTATCCCATGTTATGGCCTTCCTATGACACCACCCCTAAGAGGCCCTTCTGATTAAAGGGGTAAGATTATCATTACTCATGAAACTAGGGGTATGCTTATTTTAGTTTTTTCTTATAAACCCTAATTGAGAAGACAATTTTTTCAAAATAGGCCCATTCATCAATCCCTTTCGAAACCACTAACCAAAAGCTTATATTGCATTAAAAGTCCAAAAAAGACCTAATTGATTGACTAACAGTATCGCTTGCAAGACAGATCATAATTTTTGGAAGCTAGAATTTAAAGTGAAATTTGAACTGAGAGAGTGAGAAAGTCTTCTTAGACTAGAGAATTCAATGAGTGGGATACATATTCCCAAACAAGGAGATTTGAAGACTAGCAAACCAATTCTAATAAGTAATGTTTCTCTAGATAACATAGGTCATTTGCCCTATGTTGAAAGCTTGTGACATTGGAAGCTTGAAAAGGATGGAGCAGATTAGATAAGCAATGATAAAGCCATAGAAATTTGAAGAATCAAGAGAATGTGAGGCTAATTTGGCCCATCAAGGACAAGTTTCAAGCACAAGCTCAAGTCTTAGATAGTGTTTGTAAAAGAGCAAATGACTATCAAGCAATTGGGCAAATCCACCATGTTTCAACAATCTCTAAAGCCCATAAGACCTTTGTACTTGTTTTACAATAAGGGCCATAACCTTAATTTTTTCAAAAAAAAAAAAAAAAAAAAACTTTTTTCAAAACAAAAAGAAAAAATTTCCAAAATAACTTAGAGTTTAGACAACCTTTCATTTTTGCATCTACATCTATGATCCAACTTGTCTCATTGATACTAATAAGAGAATTGAAACATTATGGCAAGGAAAAGTTTGATTTAGAGGGATCTTTTAAACTCGAATCTTTTGGGCCACCTCATAGGCCTAATTCATGTAGCTACCCGCCTTCAAAGAGTCTTCTCCTCCCAGCCTTAGTTGCTAAGTTGTGAACAATTCAATCTAAGTCTATTCATTAACATTTTTGGCCTCGATGGCTACGTCTTTGTCAATATCCTCTGATTACGTCTTCTTCATTTAGAAATGTTTGCTCTAATGGCTAGTTTTGTCCATTCCAACAAACCTTCCATGTTTGATTGAAACTCAATTTGTAACTTCTCAATTCAAGATGGTAATTAGCCTGTCTATACAAATTGGATCACAACATCAGAAGTCAATTTTGCTTAGGGACTTACTCCTTCGCAACCACATCAAGGAGTACCTCCCATTTAATTCCTTCCTTTAATTGAGGCGAATAAATTTAAGCCTATTTGAGATATTTAAATTTCTTATAATCAACCTTTACGAAAAATTTAGGATCACCTATTTGGTGGAGTGTTGTCTTATTTTCAAAAGTATCAAGATTGCTTGCTTGGTGGAGTGCTGTCCTGTTTTCAAAAGTATTGGGATTGCTTGCTCAGTGGAGCATTGTCCCGTTTTCAAAAGTTTCTGGATTACTTGCTCGATGGAGCCTTGTGTAGTTTTTCAAAAGTATTGGGATCACTTAATTGGTAGAGAGCTATCCTATTTTGATCACTTTTTTGATGGGGTGTTGTCCAGTTCTAAAATTCCCATAGATTACCTACTTATTGGAGCACTATCCTATTCTAAAATTCCTATGGACCGTTTGTTTAGTAGAGCGTTATCTCATTTTCTAAAAGTATTTGGATTACCTACTTGGTAGAGCGCTATCTTGTTCTAAAATGCTCATGGACAATTTGCTCAGTGTAGCATTGTCTTGTTTTAAAAAAATATTTGGATCACTTGTTTGGTGGAGTGCTATCTACTCTTTTTCAGAACTCAGCCCATTAGTTGCCATCCATCCTTATAATAATGTTTCGAATCCCTAACTTGTCAAATTTGTTTTAGGGTAAGATATCTCATAGGAGTCTTGATTCGTTAAATTCTTTTTAAGGTAGGATATCTCATAGGATCACTAAGCTATCAAACACCCTTTTAAGAAATAATATCTCATCGAAAGAGTCTTGTTTAGATAGAGTGCGAAAAACTCTTTTTGCCCTTTAGATAACCTTAATGTTGTCATTTCCACTTGCTTAGATAGACCATAAGGGTCCTTGCTCCTAAGATAGCCTCAGTGCTATCTCATTAAAGCGTCTCACTAAAATAGCCCGCAAAGAACTCTTTTTACCCTTTAGATAGCCTTAGTGTTGTCATTCCCTTAGGTTAGAATATCTTACCAAAGAATCTCGTCTAGATAGATTGTAAGGAGCTCTATCCCTAAATAACATAGTGCTATTGTTCTTTTTAAGAAAGGATATCTCAACAAACGGTCTTGCTAAGATAGACTACAACGAGCTCTTTCTACTTCTCTTGATTGACAGCTTATTTCATGTCTCAAAAGTTATCATTAAGAACCATTTTTAAAAACTCTATTCCTCTCACAAAGGCATGGAGTCTTTTTTTGGTCTCATGAACCCCTTTGAAAACTCTCTTCCTTGCATAAAGGCAAAAATTTAGTCTTTTATTGGTCTTTGTGATAAAATTTTTACCAAATTTTATCATAAAGAGAGATAGTTATAGATACTCTATTTTTCTGCTCTTTTGGTCAATCTCTAATTTAAAATTCCATAGTCTTTTGAAAAAGGCTAAAAAAATAGAAAATACCAAAAAATTGAAAAAAATGAAAAAAAAAAAAATGAGAAAAAACCAAAAAAATGAAAAAAAAAAGAGAGAGGAAAATACCTAACAATAAGAAAACCCAAAAATCTAAAAAAAAATGGAAAAATTTGAAAAATTATAAAAAGTGTCATCTAGTAGTTCATTTAGGGGTAAAAATATTTTATTGAAGCCAATAGTAATTTCTAGAGTTAAAATAAGTATATGCAATTTAATAGAATAGATAATCTCGAATAAAAATGAATTTTTTTTTTTAAATAAATTTTTCTGACCCAATTCTGACTCCTTATTTTGAAATATTTTAAAAATTCACTTTTTCAAGAGATTATGGCTTGAAATTACACTTCGATTTAAAATGAACATTTTATGGCCATTTGAAGTTTCAAATTAAAATCAATACGGTAAAAAAATGAGTTCTTAGTTTGTTTAAATTAGAGAAAATTTTAAAGTATTTTGACCATGGTTTTATTTGACTCTACATTTTATCGAAGAGCGTAGTGTGATTTTGTATAAGTAGGATAATTAATAGGGTTTGTTTTGGGTGTCTAAAAAGAAAAAAAGAAGAAAGAAAAGCCGCATGAAAATATTGGCAAGAAAAAAAGGGAAAAAGGAAAGGAAGAAAAGAAAAAGAAAATGAAAAAGAAAGGTTGCTACATGTCGACTTCTGATGCCGCATGTACACTACGTTGATCAACTACGTGGTAACATGTAGTAGCTTCGATCAAAGTTTGACTCAAGTTTCTTCCCATCCTCCCTTTTCTCCCATATGAATAGAAGCTTTAGCTTCTCAATTACTATTAAAATGGTAGGTGCACTTGGGTATATTTGACTTGATTTTACTCACTTTTTGGTCATAGAAAATTCCCAAAAGATATGGAATAGATAGGCCGCAAATCATTTCATTATCACATGTACAACTTTTGAATTTTTATTGAAGGAAACTTGCAAATTAAAAATAGAAAAATTGAGTAACTAATAAATTGGTATATTTGGCACTCAAGTTAAAATTGACAAAATTGAAACATATCCTTACAAGATGTCTCAAGATAATTAATTAAAACATGCAAAGACATCTTCTATTATGCATATGCACATTTATTTTCTATTAATTTGTGCAAAAATATGTTCAATTTTGGCCAAAAATAGGAAGAATCGATATGAATACCTAGTTTTGCCATTCTCATCAAAGATTTAATCTTTTTCATATATGAAAGTTTTTTGACCTACATTCATACCTTAGCACTATAAATAAAGGCTTCTTTCACACATTTGTTCAACTTCCAAGTATTGAAAATTATTATATTACATGTAATTGATAGTTTTTCTTTCTAGGTGCTCATAATGCAAAATCTAATCTCTTTCTTCCATTTCTCTTACTATATAGCAAATCGATTAAAGATAAAATAATGAAATATTCTATATTCATCTTAAAATAAGACTTAATGGCTGGATCATTTCAATTTTATAGTTGAAGGGAGTAATTTTAATTTGAATCAAGATTGATGTTTTTAGGATTTATTCATAACTAATTTAAACTTTTTGTTGAAATTGTAGGAAATAAACTCCATTTTTCTAGAAATTAACTTAGGGGCTTTGAAGATTAGTATCTTGAGAGTTAAGAGCCACTGGCCCCTACATCAAGAACTGATTAGAACTTACCTAAATTGGCCATTGGTCTGTTATGCGTGCAAGGTAAGTTCCTTCTCTCTTTCATTATTGTGTTGAATATTAAAAAAAAGGAAAAAAATAAAGAAAAATGTGTGTTTTGATCTTGTGTTATCTTGCTTTGCATGAGAACAATGTTTGTGATACTTAATTTATTTTAATAACATGTTAATATATAATATGTTGATTTGTTATTTTAGTTTGAATAATATGAATAATAATTTGTTAGACTTAAGAAATTAGCATGTTAGTTGTAACTAATTAGCATGTTTAATTTGAATAGCTTGCATATTAATAAACTTCGTTTGAGAATTAGCATGATTTAATTTGAATAATAATCATGGTAATTAGCATGTTAGTTTGTTTAGTTTACATGTTGATTAGCATGTTGGGAATAAAGAGTATGGTAGCATGATTTTTTTAGCTTTAATATTTTGTTGGATTGAATTCAATAAATTAGCATGTTAGCTTGATCTTAATAATTATCATATTGATTGGTGAATAATTGGTATTACCATGTTATTGCTATATTATGGATATGGGTTTTGTTTTGAATGAAGTTATTTTCAAATAAAATGGGCTTTTGCTTTTCTCTTCTTAAAATTAGTTTTCTCATAATAAAATGCTTTAAGTAAATACAAATAAATTGGTCTTTTCCAAAATTTAGGGATTTCTTTAGAATTTTTCAAAAGAGGATAAACAAACCTATTTTTCCTAAATTAACAAAATTTAATGAACTTAAAGTGAAAAGAATATTTCAAAAATAAAATCAACTAACAAACTAAAGTTTTCTTAAATTAAAAACTATGTGAGTTTGATCCCACTCCATGGGTATATAAGTACTTTGATCAGTCTAAAATAAATATAAATCTTATTTTTCTACTTTTTCCAAAATTTCCCCCTTTTTTTTTTAATAAAAAAAGCTAATTTTACTTGGAAAAAAATTTAAAGATTCATTTAATTGTTTCACAGATTCTTTTATGAAAACCACTTAGGTCTCCAAACTCAAGTTTTTTTGTTTCTATTTTTCTAAAAGGTTTTTTAGACAAACTATACGCTAGTAGCTAAAATTAGAATCCATCTATTCATGAGTCCTAATTTCACTTTTTTTTTTTTTTTTATTTCAATTTGATGGTGACTCCATTTTGCAAAAATATTTTTTTTTCTTTATTTTCTTTTTATAAAACCTTTTTTCAATCTAGTCGAGAGATTTATATTAAATGGACTAGATATAATATAAATCGAATTAAGAAAAGAAAAAAATCGAATTCTCAACTTGACATGGAAAAATATGTTTAGACTAATTAGGTCTAAAGAGGACATTGGTATCCTAAATGTGGGTTTCTCCTTCGATACTTCTTTGACTTTCAGCGCTACTTGAATAGCGTCATTTATGGTATCGACTTTCTGCAACTTTACTACATTAAAAATTCACTAAAGGTTACTCAAATGGTTATGTAAACTTTTAGATGCTAAATACAACGACAAAAAATAATTTAGAAAATTTGAAAAGAAAAAAGAAACAAAAAGTATTTGAAAAAAAAAAAAAGATGAGTTACTATATTGTCTTTTTTATTTGCCCTCTTAAAACTCTACGTTTACATCATCAAGAAATACCATCTCCGCTAGTGTCTTGATTAGGGAAGAAAAATAAAAACAAAAACAAAAGTAAAAACAAATAAGCTAGTTAGACTCCGTCACAGTTTCAACCTCTTTTTTCTTTATTGCAATATTTTGGCAAATATGGATTGTTCAACCAAAAAAAATAAAATAAAATAAAAGAAAGAAACATTAGCACAACAGGAGGGAAAATGTTGAAAAGAAAATTAAAAGGTGATCAATTAAGATACGAAAATGAACAAAAATCAGAATTACTTATGGACTTGCATTCTTTTTTAACGTATGAATTTCGTTCAATATTGACAAGTTCATAAAATTCGTCTAACCAAATTCAATTGAGAAAAAATTTATGCATAATGGCAATCTCATAAATCCTTGGTATATATTACCAACTCCTTCAAATTGAAACAAGATGAAGTCATTTCAGGTCCTTCATAGATGTGTAAAACCCCATTTCCCTCTGCTTAAGAAAAAAGTTTATCCACTCTAAAACGCTAATGAACAATACTAGATTGATAAATATGCGATCTTTTAATGAATCTAAGGTTTGATTAGATGTAAATGTTTCTGAATTAGTGCTAACATAAACATGGAAGATACTCGGGAAACATGGGGTTTTATTTGAATCACTTGGTCCCTTAGACTTCCTCAACTTATGATTTTATTTATTTATTTCCGGGTATCACAGTTTTTGGATGGGTGCATTATTGTGAGGAGTGGCTGCCTATGGTGTTAGTTCATAATGGGCAAAGAGATCAATAGCACTACCCTGTTTGTTTGTTTGTTTTTTTTTTTATGTTTTTAGACTTAGTTTGGATGGTTGATCTAGATATATGAGAGAGTTATATGAGTAATATTAGGTTTAATTATGAATTAATCGAGGTTGAACTAAAGTTTAAGTCAGTTTTATGATTAAATCAGGTTAAACTGGATGGAATTGTATGGGTCAACTTAAGTTTAATAACATTGTTTTTTATCTTCTTCTTCTTTTTTTTTTTTTTCTCTCTAACTTTCTTGTAGTTTTCTTTTAGAACTGAAATATTTTAGTTCATATTTTTCATTTTATTTAATTAATTAGATGGCATGTTAATTAAGATCATGTGGTATCAGTAGCATTAACATGTGGAAAAGTAACAATGGATATAAAATGCGATGCGTCAATGGTCCGTTTGTTGAAAGGTACATCTCATCCAATGGAGAGTAACGCAGTTAAGCAAGGGCTGTAATGAAACTTCTTTGAGCATCAAACTTCATGATTCGAAAGTCAGGCAGTGAATTAAATATTCATGCAAAGTACGGGTTTCATTGCCAACATTATCCAGGGCTTCTACCATACTCCTTTGACTCACCAGGTACCCCGCAACAGGTTTGCGAACCGGTGAAGCCGAAAAAGCATGATGATGGACAGGCTTAAGAGCTAGGCGTAAGTCAAATGAAACCAAATTAGCCACGTACTTCTTCTATCTAGTATGTCCCAGGAGCAGTCAATCTACTTTACGAAGTAGTTTAAGCTTAATAAGTACGGGGAACTGTAGCTGAATTTAACTCTTGAACTATTACACCCAAAGATCGAAATGGAATCATGATAGTCTCCACTCTCGTTTGAATGAGTACTTCCTTATACCTCTTGGTGTTCCTCCTCTTTTTTATTTTTATTTTTATTGGGTAGCAGGTGCTCCTCCTCTTCCCTCATATAAATTTGGCATTCAATGTTGTTGTATGAGCTTCTTTTAAGATTGATTATTTATTCTATCTGGATCAGGTACGTGTTCTTGTTGATAGGATAATTTCTAAGATGTGGGTCTGTTGGACCCTTTGGTTATTCCTATGTCCCGGTTCTTTTCCTATCTCAATTCCATGGTACTTGACTGAGCGATGTTTAGTTGCCCCTTAACTTCCTTTACGATGATCCTTAGAATTTTCGTTGAACGCTGTTGGTATTTATCAAATATCACGTTGTATCGTTCATTAATGTCTCAATTTAAGCCTTTAGCCACGATTTATTACATGTTGGTTCAGTAAATTTTATTTTGAATTGTAAAAGGAAGCTAACTTAAATAGATATTACTTTATGAATCAAATTAATATGGCAATTTGATGAGACTAAACATCGACCATAATATGCAAAACCCTAGTCCTGTCTCTAAACTTTTATAAATAGGATCTTACGTTATCTCTCACAAATCATTTCAACGAGAGAATTGTTACAATTGGAGGGGGGAGAGCAGCTAGGTTGCGCCAACACAGGTGAGCTTGCCAACTTGGTTTTGATTTCTCTTCTTGCAATTTCTAATTTTTGTAAGTCCAAGCTTAATGTGATCACAATCTAAAATAAAATTCGAATTAATGACTTTCACAAACAATCTAAAACCAATCTCAAAGCAAACCTCTGAGTCAAAGAGTAATCGACAATTTGCTTATTAAACCACATTCTGGGGAATCAAAATGATTTTCATACATGGAAAGATGAAATTAAAGAATGCAATTCTTGAAATTCTGATCAAGACAATATAAATTATTGAGTCGAACCTCAAAGCATGTATGTTGATGAAATTATGCGTGAAATAATTAATCTTGACAAAATAGTTCTATAGAAAAGTAATTAACAATCTTAAAATTAGTAAAGACAATATAGCTCCGCAATGAGATGAGTAAACTTATATTAACAACTTAGTAAGACCATAAAAATCTGTAGAAAAAGCATTTCTAGCATTTAGCGGATATAAGTTTTGGAGACTTTAGTCGTTTCTCTCTATTACTCCACCTTAATATAGGATAAATAACTAGGTGTTGTTTATTGATTAAGACTGCAAAAGAATTGAGTCTAGTTGAGACGAGTAGAGACAAGTTTTTGACGGCTAGGCTCGGCCTATTTGAAAAAATATTAAGGTGAAGTTGAATCGAGTTTATACTAAGGAATTTGAAGTTCAAGCTGGAATGAAAAGTTTATTTACGTTGTGGAGTTTAAACAATCCAAGCTCATGACTTGGCTTTGAGCTAAATATTATATCATATCTATATTATAATAATATTATGTATTAAATGTATATTATTTTATGACATGATATAATATATTAATATATATAATATATGTTATATATAAATTTCATAAGCATGCTTGGGAGCCAATCCACAAGATGTTTCATCAATAAAATAAACAAATTGGGCCCACAAACTTGAATAGGAGTTTAGATTTAGTTTATTTAAATAAATGAGTTTTATTTTAATATTGAGCTCACCTATTTTTAAATTGAGTTAGAACCACACTGAAACTTGAAGTGATTTATTTATAATTTTAATAGTGAATATATCTGTATCGTGAGTATAGATTGAGATTAGCGTATGAACCTTGACTGCCTATTTACTTGCAATTTTATAACTCACCCAAGGCAGTAAGTATTCTTTTCATCAAAACGTTTGGATTAAGAAGTGAATATAGTGTGAGTTTTCGCATTTCTGCGTGTGCTTTTAGCTGACCACAGCAAAATGATCAAAGTTGGAGCACCCTATCAGGATTACGGTGCCGTACATATATATTGTATCGCTATGATATATTCGTAGTCATACGTTTTATAAAAATGACAGTTGATATAAGTACTAATATAGCTCGAATGGTAAAACACATATAGTATTTTGAAGATCCAATGTTTGGAAACTTAGCTCATCCTTTTGATAAAGGACTAGTGATTAACCCATCAAGGCCATCCATCAAAAACGACAACAAGACCCGTTTTAAGCATAATAATTTTGACGGTTCATAGATAGGTCAAGTCGTTCAACCGAATCCAACCCTTTGGTTGGGTGAGTCTCTCCGACAGTGACATTTCACTTACGGGGAATGTTATTGGATGGAGATATAAGATGATAGAAGTCACGAAATTTTGGTTGAATACCTACACATATTCAAATATTTTGTCTTCTCAAATAAATTTGTATAAGGACTGGTTTTAAACTGTAAACTAACTTAAAATCGGCTCGAAGGTCACTCAATTTGCTTGGCCTGGGGTAGGTGGGTTTGAACCTGCCTACAAACAGTCAGGCCTTAAGAACTCAGGCAGTTCGACTTAGTGAACTTATTGACCCGACGAGCCCATGACTCAGTTGGCCTAAATCGACAGTTTGGCCCGCCCACACTTCTCTTTATATAAAAATCAAAAAGATAATTTCAAGTTTGTCTTTTTCTTTCATTAGTTATGACATTCCATTTTAATTTTTATACTTTCTCTTCTCCCATTATCCTTTTTCTTTTCCCTTTCAAGATGTCAATTGTCTCCTTACTCTACTAGTCTAGTTTCTACACTACACAATATAAGTAATTTACCAACACATTACATAGTTTAAAAGGATTTTCACATGAGAAATAATATTTTGTAATATATCATCACAAATTACAATTAATAGTTATGTTGTAATTTTTTTTTTCTATATTGACAATGTATTCCGAGAATTGAATAGCAAATCTTCCTTCTTTACAATTTCCTCTCGCTTTGCTTAACATTACTTAACATTATAATATTAAAATAACATCACGCTTATGTGGTTTAAATCAATTATTTTGAAATGGAATAAAATTTGAACAAAAAATAACAATAAATCATTTACGCATTGCCAAAACATTTAATGTATACATAAAGTATCAGTGTTACAATAATGTGGAGAGAAAAATAGAAACATCAGAGAAGATAGAGAATTATTTACATTAATTTACAAAAACGCAAAAAAAAAAAAGAAAAGAAATAAATAAAAAGAAAAACTAAAGAACCGAGTCAAGGGCTCGGGCTTGTGGCCTTAAGGGCAGGGCCCCATTCACTTTGTTGCTGACTTGTGAACTGGCAATTCAGGGTTGATTTCGGGTTGGTTCGGCTCGATGCATAAGTCTAATTTCAATGATAATGAAACAAGGAAGACATGGCTACATCATTTACATTTAATGGCCACACCAAGTGTTATGGTACTTTATTTTAATGTTATGTTTGGTACAAAAGAATGGTCTGCAATAGAATAGAAGACGGAATAATAAATTAGTTGTTGTGTTTAAAAATGTTTATAGAATATAATGAAATGACATTAAATGCATAAATGATGTCACCTATAAAAAACTTGCCCTTAGTTATTGCATTATATAATTTATTTGAACGTTGAATTAGTAATTTTAAGTCTATGCAATTAATGAGTGTAGAATAAAATCGTGATTCTGCCTTCTTAATGTCACGTTTAGTATGTGAGAATCTCAATTCTATGTTTCACATGTTTGCAAGTAAATTTTGAAGTTGGGATTGTGGATTCTATGGAATCGATGACTCCAACTAGAATGAGAAGGTAGAATCGTAATTCCATTCATACTCCATTAATTATGATTAGTTAAAATTACTTTTATAATATTTAGAAAAACTATAATGTGTAATAATTGAGAGTATTTTTAACAAATAATTCTATTTGAGCATCTAATGTTATTTCATTAATTCCATTCTATGACTATTTCCAAACATAAGAAAGGATTTCTTATTCTAATCTTTATTTTGTTTTATTTCATTCTGAAATATTCCTCCATACCAAACGTGATAGGTAGAATTGACAATCCTATGAAATCAAGATTTTACCTTCAAATTATATATCTAAATGGAAAAGGAATGGAACTCGAAGTGATTCCATTCTAGTTCATTTGTACATATCAAATGTGAAATAAAAGTTTTGTCACTTTTTATTACTTCTGTATATTAGACCGATTACATTTATACTTAAATTTGGAACTACTATCCCTATTATTGTGTAACTCCTAGAAAGCATAATTATCTTGCTCAAATTAATTTATACCGATATATTAGGCATAAAGATAAATGGTGAATAAGTACAAATAATATTTTAATTTATAATTGTGGTAGTGGATACTGTTTCAAACTACCATTTATGTTTTATAAAGCCAATGGGTGCTTATACTTCATTAATTAATATACATGGTGCAAACTCTAACGTACAACATGTCAGCCATCTCCATAGGAAGAATGGATTGATGTTTTACTAATAAACGTGGTGGTCTGCAGTTTATTAAGTTTAAAGCTTTCGCAGGTTATAACTTGGACAACGATTAAGTGGCTACCTTATTTGGGACTATAGGCTAAGTTTTTAAATTATAATATTGAATTTTATTATAATTTATGAATAATTATTTTTAAAATTAAAAAAAAATTCAATTATAAAAATCTTAATCCGGTATTGCATACATCAAACACAGTACAAAAAGATTGATTGTGCCATCTTGTTTTTCTTATGCCTTACTATTTAATTCGTCTTCTACGTTCCAATTATGTTAATCAAACTATACAGTATCTATCAGACTAATACATGCTAACTATCATTATAGGGAGAATGAATTGATGTCTTGCTAATAAACGTGTAGGTCTGCGGTTCATTAAATTTTAGTACTACGCAGGTTATTTATTTAGGGTCAGCGATTTAATGTCTACCTTATTTGGGACAATAAACCAATAACCCGTCTTTCTCGTCATCAATACAGGCTTTAGCTGCACATGATCCAAGGGTCGTTCGTATATTCATGTAACTTTAAGCCGAAGTTCGTCGGACCGTGGTGTTATTAACAAGATGGAAAAGAAAGCCTTATTTCCGGATCCAAGGGGATCATCTACCTCGGTAGTCTTATAATTACGATTCCCGTCAACTGGGATGATGAGCTTGATGACCGACTGTGTTGCACTACATCACGTGGAATGAAATGGACTTCCATACGTACAATAGCGTGCACGCTATTGCATCTTAGGGTTCATACTTCAAAGTTTACGCCATTTTGTAATAAAATGATCCACGAAGCATTCATTTAAACAAATATGTCAACTAGGAGATGGTTAAGATTTGACGAAGATACTATATTCATTCGATGAAGAAGAATATACAATATTCTCTTCAGAGTTAGAGACAGGAAGGCTCTTAAGAAAGCTCTCTAACACTTCTTTTTTTTTTTTGCTTTTCTTCTTTTTCAAATTTACATATAACCCTCAAATTTTGAACTTTAAAATTTAATTTGGCATGAATATTATCTTGTATCGTCTCAAGATATTTGTCAGTAGTGATTAGGCACTATATGTAATAGCCTTATGAAACAAAACATTGTGAGGTGATGTCGGGGTATTATTTAGTGTAACCACTCTGATATTTAAATCAGCAGTAAATTCTTAGAGAATAGAAGGTATTTTGGAATAATAGGTAAGCTTAACATGCAATATGTAGAGAGCGTTACTATTAGGTAGTAAATTGGTATTTATAGTGGAGTGACACTGGCAATTGAAAGACAGTTAATGGGAGTAGATCTTCCCTTACAAGTATGGGAAAGTAGGGTTGTAGTGTTTGACATATCTCACTTATCTCGGATGTAGTTGTTGACTTAGTATCTTATCTTTATATTGTATATTTTAGCTGTTGAAGAGCTCCTTGGACTTCATCAATCCATGCCTAGAACTTGAGCCCAAGCTAGCATACCATAGGTGACAAGACACGTCGGAACTGAATGGGCTTAAAGGGCCCATGTCTAAAGAACTCTATTAACACTTGCCCCTTACTCCCCCCATTGCTAAAGCGAAGGCAAGGAGAAGCGATATATGAGTTGCTTAGACATGTGGCTAGTCTAACTTAAAGGGGCCTAACCTGGCACTATAATGCCGACATGGTGAGGGTGTAGGTTTGATCTAGAGGTGGGGATGTTTGAGGCAGTAGATACTTGGGCCGAAGATGTCTGAGGTGGTCAACAACTATCCCGAAGCGAAGTACCAATGACCTAAGCAAGATGGAGCTTCGATTGGGGTGTTAGAGTAGCATACCTTCGCATCTTACTAGGTAGGCGATTTAAGTCTATGAGTTGGTTTGGTCGAATAACACTTGTCATGGACTAAGTAAACTTGAGTGCACTGTGCTTCAATCATGCCGACTAGGTGAAAGTTGGAGGGACCATGGGGAAACTTCTCCTGGAAGAAACTTTTTCAAATTCTAACCCAAGTGTACCCGTTTTTTGTGCATTTAATGTGATGTGACAGGTGTCCTATTGCAGCAGACTAGTGCGTGACTACATGCGTTTTTCCTTTTAAAGATGGCAATCCAATCAAAACTCACTCTGCGTATCTATTCTATAGCATTCCAAGGAATTTGTGCTTATATAAATCTCGATAACTACTTGTATAGTTTCTTAAGCACTTAGCTTATAAATAGTACAATTACAACGAGAGATCACTTTTCTCCAACCTATCTACTTTACTATTGCGAGTTCTACTTTTGCATTAAACTTTCTTCAAAAGTTTTTCAAGCTTATTTCTTTTTCACACATTACAACCATGTTGAGTAATAAAGGTAAGACTGGCTCATCCTCATTGCAACATATCTTTAACTCCAAATCTACAAGGAGCATTTCCCCCCCAGTAGGAGAGGATGGGGCCTTATCGGTGGTACAATTGGACGATTCCACTAAAATGATGGTAGAGGCACTGGATAGGGTTAAGTTTATTGACACCATCCTAAGGGATGTATATACATACACCCTTTTGCCCCCTCTTAGAGATAAGTTTGATGCGCTTGAGACAGGTAAAGGGCCTAGTGGCTGGGTGAGTAAGAGCAAATCTATTGCCCTTAGTTGGGTCTTGGGTAACTTCATTGTTGAGGCAATCCCTAAGTGGCAGATACGATTACCAAGCAAGGAGGAGCATGTGGCCTTACTATCATGGAAGCGTTTTGTGGTTTTTGAGAAGTGTCTAGAGTTTAGGCAATGCCTTTCACCAAGTCGCTTCTAGAAAGAGCTCTTCAACTTCCACCAATGCAGTCTGGCATAGGTCCCTCCCAATGGGTAGAGGGCGTTAAAGGCTTTTCAAGCATTGTGTGAGTATTTGGTAATAAGGGTCACTCCTAATCTCTTTAACCACTTTTATATGTAGAAGAGCATGAGGGGATGGTCGTACCTATAACCCTAACTAGGGAAGAAAATATTCTATGGCATTGTGGATTCCATAAAGGGCTAGCAAGACGATTATGTGGTGGTTGAACTGCTCGAAGAGGTAGATTTTTTGATGTGATGGACCGAGCTAGTCCAGATCGTGGCCTAAAAAGAGCTTAGCTCCAATGACGTGGAAGCTGTGCAAGAGATTCAGGCCTTCATGGCCCTAAGGCATGGCCAGGAGATTAATGTCGTAGAGATAGTGGGGAGATACTTCTGGCATCCGATCTTTGAGCTCTTCTCCAGCATGAAGAAGGCTATAGTCAAGAAGTGAGCCAAAGGTAGAGGTTTGTTCTATTTGCAAGCACCTTCATTTGTTGTGCTAGTGTTGAGGTGCTTTATCTAGCACCTCTATTGTAGAATGGGGGAACTTCCTTGGCTGTGTTGGTCATGGTGGAGTTTTATGAATTGTAGTAGTGGTTTTTTTTGTTCATCTCACTTTTTCTTTTCTTCATCACTTCAATCTATTTTTGCAAGTAAAAATTTAGCCGAGAAGGTTCCTTATCCCTTTGTGGATGAGTTGATAAGCTACCCTTAGGCTAGAGCTAAGGTAGACAAGCCCAAGGGCAAAATTGTACTGTTGAAGCTAAAAGCTGGGGAGACCAGTAGAGCATGACCGATGGCTATTCCTTAGGGGATTGCCATTGGTATCTGAGACGAGTTGCTTAATGCGAAGCCTTTGGGAATGGCTCTTCTTGCCCCTACCCTTGTCCTCGCCATTGAACCTATTCTTGTGGGGGACGAGGGTACTGACGTGGAGGAGCTAGAGGTTCAGATGCTTACCCTTCTAGGGATGAGAGAAGAGGAGATGGTAGAGGTTGTTGCCCTGCTTGCAGCTGCAAGGCAAAAGAGGAAGGCTCCCAAAACGGCTAGGGAGGCTGGGCTTGGAGCCAAGAAGCAGAGACCCTTGGCGAAGATGACTTTGAGTCATACCTCTAGGGTTGAGTGGCCGACGGCTCATCCCTTCAAGTGTATAAAAGAACTTAGGGAAGAGTTTTTTAAAGTCCTCAATAAGTTCAAATGCTAGCCGGACTTAATCAAGGAAGTCCCCTATATATCTCAGAATGAAGAGCTACTTAATTAGGCTCTCGAGTCAGAGATGAAGAAGGTCAGGGGGAAGCTTCTAAGGCCTAAGTGGGAGATTCAGGCCAATGACCTTATACTGTGGCATTAGACTCTTAGCTACTAGGCTTCATTAGGGTCTTACACCCCTAGTGACTGGGCTATGCTCGAGGGGCTATCCATGGTAGGCGAGGGTAACCCTATGAAGATGGTGAGCCATTTGAGTACGCTCATGCGGTAGGTAAGTCTTCACTTCTTTTTCTAAATGCGCTTTGTCCCTTTTATTGAACTAACCTTGGCTCGCATTTCTTTGCAGTATCATGGTTAGGTGCTGCTTCAATTAAGTAAGTATGATGTTGCTCAAAAAGAGGTAAAGGGCTTTAGAAGGCATTGTGCTTAGTTGAGAAGTACTTACGAGATGCCGAGTCCTTTACTAATAAATACTTAGAAAAATTATCCAAAACTAGTGGGCGCCTATGTTTCCCTTATATGTAGGTGGTGAGGCTTTAAGCACGACTAAAGGATGCGGAGAGAGAGAGAGAGATAGAGCTAAGAAGGCAATGAAGAAGGCCAACGACTTGAACGCTTGGCTAGAGGATGAGTAAAGGATCGAGGCTTACCTCTCTCAATGACTAGACTAGGAGAGGGAGGCTAAGGCCCAACTTAAGAAAAAGAATGCTAAGCTGAAGGTATTGGTCACCAGGTTGCAAATTGAGTTGGCAATGAAGGCATTCGAGTGCGAAAGTGTCAAAGCCACTTTGTTGGAGCTGATCGGTTTGAAGGTTAGGTTAGAGTGGCGGGTCTAGGAGCTGTAAAGAAGGGTTTTAGAAATGGAGGAGATAATCTCTAAGATGGAGAGTGAAGAGGTCCTCAACAATGCATCAACGAAGAAGGCCTTAGCCGATTATCGGACGATGGATGAGTGGTTGGAAGAGGCAGAAGACCTGTATGTCTATTGCGTCGATTGCACTCGCTATACAAGGAAGGAGTTGCTCTCCTACTATCCGGACCTTAACCTGAGTTTCCTCAACTTTTTAGATTCCCTAACCTTTAATGAGAAGAGGGAGGCCATTTAAGTAGCTTGCGATGTCCCGGGTGACCCCTCTGTTGCTTGGGTTGGGTAAGACACTTCCATATCCACTTCTGCCCTAATAGCTTGGTAGGAGGTTGCCTTGGAAGGTGCCACTTAAAGGGATTAGGATCAGGATTAGGGCGATCCTTCTGCTGACCCTTATCAGCAACCTCTTGCCTCTGCTCTAGCATAAGGCCAGCCTCCTTAAAAGGTTCCTTCGAATCACTGCTTCGAGTAGATTAAAGTTTTGGACTTTTCTAAGTTATCGAAGCTAGTAATTCTAGGTGATAGTGTGTTTTATATATATATATGTATGTATGTATGTATGTATGCTAGGCCAGGATGCCAACCTTAATTGTATAATTTTACAATCATAATGAGATTTTCTACTTACCTCCTCTTGTACACTCAATTTTTCTTGATTTGCCTTTGAATATATTCTTGTAGGAATTCCTCCATGCAAGGGGTATTTCCCCTTGCTGAGGTTACTAAAGGGGATCAGGTCAATAACGTTCTAACCTACCTAATAGTGGGGGTTACTGTAAGCCCCAAAGTTAAGCCAAGTAACCGTAGGATTGAACTTAGAA
The DNA here is from genome assembly GCA_024138015.1 of Lumnitzera littorea. Taxonomy (NCBI): domain Eukaryota; kingdom Viridiplantae; phylum Streptophyta; class Magnoliopsida; order Myrtales; family Combretaceae; genus Lumnitzera; species Lumnitzera littorea. The sequence continues at coordinate 29,127,915 of JAMXBB010000002.1, forward strand.
CCCAAGGTTTAGGGCGATCGGTTAAAGGATCCGATCACACCTAAATTATAAACTATTAAGAGAAATATTAGTAAAAATGACCCCGTAAACTTAAATTTAAGAAAATAAGTAGTAAAATAGGAGACTATAAAATTTTCAAATTTTAAGCATAATAATGGCTAATTACAGAAAAGGCGAAAAGTGTAATTTAATAACTAATAAATTATTAGAGATAGATTATATGTATACTAGAAATTCTAGAATGACCAAAATAATAATTAGGAATGTTCACGTGTACCCCACATATATTTACGTGTAGATAAAAATACGCGAAATTACCTAAATTGGCTAAAAACTAAGCAAATAATTAAAGAAAATTATAAAATAATTATGAAAAAATCAGAAGAGGATAAGATGCATCAATATCAGGTCGTGGCATGTCAGGATGAGCAAAAGAAAAATTAACCAATAAAATTTGGACAACATAAAAGCCAAAAATCAAGGAAAATGAGCAAGGTCTTGTCAAATTAATACATATTAATTACAGCAAATGTCTATAAATAAGGGAAAAAATTTCAGAAGTCATTTGGTCAGTTTAGCATCTGAGAAAAATAAGAACATTGAAAAAATCGAGAGAAAATTTAGAAAAAAAAAAAAAAGAAAACTGTGCAGATTGGGCAAATGAATCAAACCTACCACTCACCACCACCTAGGATCGAGCCACCACCACCACCCCACTCCAGACCCACCGTCTGGGCCGGCCGATAAGCTTGGACCGGGCTTGGACGGCCAGAAAGCATCGAATCGGGTGAGTCCCATAATTGTCCTAATTTTGTATAATTTAGTAAAATTAGTTATTTTGCCCAGAAAATTATGAAACTTGTTATTCTGAGGTTTTATTGTATGTAGATTTAGGGAAAAATATTGATTTAGTTTAATTATGTCTGAAAATATAGGGTCCTTAACAAATTGTTCAAAACCGAGCATGATTAAACCGGAAAATAAATAGGCTTAGGAGTGTAGTTTGGAACTCAAAATTTTTCTGTAGGATGCTCATATGATGTAGAACAGTGCTATGAAGCCATTTTTTTAAAATTAATTTTCGAAATTTTTAAGTTAATTTTTAACCCTAAAATGATGGAAAAATTGGGTAATTTGGAGTTAATTAGGTGATTAGGATAGTAATTACTGATTTAGATAGTAATTATATGTTTAGGGATGTTAATCTCTGATGTGGAAACCTAATCTTAGTTTATGGAGTGTTAAGTGTAAGTAATGAAGGAGTTATGTGGTAAATGTAAAAAAATTAGGAATATATAGAATTGAAAATTAATAAATATGGAAAAATTAGGGTTATTTAGATAATATTAGAGTAAAAATCAGAATAATATTAAATCTAAATTAAGATTGAATTTTAGGTAATTATATAAAAAGTAAGATTTTCTCACATCGGGGATAAATCCAATACCCTAATTAGGACTAGCGTGTACCGAATAGCTTAGAATACTAAATTAAGACTCAATAGGATATTTGGATACTCGAGCTTAATGTGATTAATTTCACATTAGGATTCGAGCATGTTTAGGATTTAAAAATCGAACTAAAACCTAATTTAGAAATTGATGCGGAAACCGAAACAGAACCCGAACCTAAACCCAAACCTAGAATAATTATAAAAGACTTAAGACCTAGATAATTAGGTATATTAAACCTTAAACAAAACCTAACAATAAGCATTATAGGATAAAACGAACCTATTATAGTTATATGAAAAGCTGAAACCACGTTTGTGTTATATGGATGATCGGCGATGGCCTAAGCAAATCGGACCTCGAGTGAGTGAATGAGGAGTCGAGGTAAGTTGGGATTAATACGATGCTGTATTTTGGAGGCTTAAGATTATGCTTAGTTGTGCTTATTAGATAGTTGAATGTGTGCATGTGCTTGATTATGGGTGATACTATGATTCTGTTTGTTGTTCTGGCATATACTGTACGATTTGTATGAAAGGATTAATCACCCTAAACTGGACTTAATCAAATATCCGACTAGTAATCATAATCGGACATGCATGGCAACCCGTTAAGGGAATTTAGGACTCTCCGGCCAAATACCGACCCCTTCGGAAGGGATAGCGCAGGATTGCAAAATGGTTCCTTCTTCATCCTCAGTCGAACTAAGTGACAGGAGAGGAGGTCGCGGAGGGGGTGAAGACAGTGGTTCAAAGGTAGTCGCAGGAGGAGCAAGGTCTCCATTACACAAGCCTGAGTTTGGTCGTGAGTTGTTGCATTATCGGCAACTCCTCAACTCGGATTAGAGCGGGCGCAATTTCTCTAATCTCACGACGGGCCGGACAACGTTGTGCGATGCTTGCACATGCATTGCACCTAATAAGTGATTGAAAACCTTGTTGTGTGTATGGTATAGTTTTAAGTCCTCCGTCCTAACTTATTGAGCTGTGGTTGCTCACATCCCTATAGACATCGTGCAGGTGCTGGCTAAGAAGCAGCAACAACTACTATGAAGCTAGCAACTGCTGGATCCTGGGGAGTGAGGAAAAACATGTGAAGAATAAACACATATTTTAAGGTTTAAGTTTTTTTTTTTTATTTTAGAATTACTTTTCATTTTGAATAATGTAACAACTAGGAAATATATTACAGAGAAATATTGTAAACCTTAATTACAATAGCTGAATTATAGCATATATATATTTCCTCACTTTCTTAGATTAATGATTTATTTAGATTACAAACTGTTTACTTCAAAGCAGGTTAGTCGTTGACGCTTTGTGTAGATCAGGTCTAAGATAGCAGTTGTAAGGCCAACTTCTATCTTAGGATGGTTTACACGGCGGGGGCTGTTACGACTCTGCCGTTTCGGGGCGTGACAGTTACTTTGTGCAAAGGGTGTTTCCCTTTGTTGAGTTTACTAAAGGGGGTTAGGTTGGTAGTGTTTTGACTTGTCCGGTGAATGGTCCGTTTGCCCTTTCAAAGGTTAGGATGGCAACAAAAAGGAATGAGGAGAGAGGTAGATGACTAATTATGAAGCAAATTGTTCATTTCATTATTTTGGAAAGATGTATACAGCAATATGCTAATTGAAATAAAGTTGAAGATTATTAGCATTCCATGTGCATGGGATGAGCTCGCCATCTAGTCTTTCTAGTTTATAAGCTCCATTGCCTAATCATTCCCTAACTTTGATCGGGTCTTCCCAATTGGGGACTAGCTTGCCTTACTCTTCTCGCAAACCTATGGCTTCTAACTTTTGGCATACTAGGTCGTCGACCTTAAACTTCTTATGTCTAACCTTTTGATCGAAGTATCAGGCTACTCAATGTTGGTATGCAGTTACCTAAGTTACGATAGGTCTCTGATTTCCTTGATGGTATCGACGCTGGCTTGCAAGAGTAACTCATTAAGGGTAACATTGAAACTTAGAGTCCAGATATTAGGAAGCTCAAGTTTGATGGGGAGGACTACTTCCAACCTGAACATTAGGCGAAAGGGGGTCTCGCCTATAGAAGTGTGATGGGTGGTCTTATACCCTCATAGGATATTGGGCAGTTCATTGGCCTAAGCACCTTGAGATCGGTCTACACACTTCTTTAAGCTATCTAAAATAATCTAATTGGTTACCTCGACCTGTTCGTTTGATTGGGGGTGGGCAACCGAGGTGAAGTGTGGGGTAATGTGGTGCTTGGCATAGAACTCTTTAAACTTGGGGTTATCAAATTGTTGCTTGTTGTCCATAATGAGAGCATAGGGGACCTCAAACCGGGAGAAAATGTTGTTTTTAACGAAAGATTCAACACTTCTCTTAGTGATCTTTGCCACCACTTGGGCTTCCCCTTGCTTCATGAAGTAGTCAATAATAACAATTATGTATTATTGTCCTCTCGAAGCTTTCGAGAATATCTATACCCCATTGTGCTAATAACCATGGGTTGGTTAGGGTTTGGAGGCTGATGCTAGATGTATGATTGATTGGTGCATGCTTCTAGCACTTTTAGGCTATTACTTTTGTGTCTTGCCTCATGGTAGGCCAATAATACCTAAGTCATTGTACCTAGAGGTAGAGGGCTTGGGAATGAATATGATTGTTGCATACTTTGGCGTATAACTCTTCCATGATGTGTAGCCCTTCACCTTCTTGGAGGTATCAGAGTAGGGGAAGGCTGATTCTCCTACGATATAAGACGCCATTGACCAATGTATAGTTAGTGACGTGATACTGGAGCTTTTTTGCCTTCCTCCTATCATCTAGGAGTGTACCCTGTTCTAAATAACTCCAAATAAGATCCATCTAGCTTGGCTCTGATGCTGCTGTGGTTAATTCCAAAACTTCAGCTAAGCCTGAAGTTATGCTCTTTTCTGGTAGGTATTCTATAAAGATTTTTCTATCCTTCACCTCAGGCTTCTATAACTTAGTAGAGGTGAGCTTAGATAGCCAATCTACTGCTGAATTCTCGAGTTGAGGGATCTTTGTAATGTTCCATGAAGGGAATTCAGCTAGAAGGCTCTTCACCTTTTCAAGGTACCTAGCCATAGTATCATCCCTAGCCTCGTATTCGCTTCGGACTTGTTAGATGACAAGCATATAGTCTGAGAAGATTTGTAAATGCTTGATGCTGATCTCCTTGGCTAACTTAACATCGGAGATAAGGGCCTTGTACTCGGATTCATTATTGTTAGAATCGAAACTGAACTTTAGGGCATAACAGACTATAACTTTGTATGGGCTAGTCAAAACGAGACCCATACCTCTATCCCCCGAGGTGGATGATCTGTCGAAGTGAAGAGTCTACATCGGTTTGTCATTGCCTAGTAGTACTTTCTCCTCTCCTGTATATTTTACAACGAAGTCAACCAACAGTTGTTCCTTATAGGCCATTCATAGCTGGTACTGGATTCCGTGCGCGCTCAATTCCATCATGTGCTTCATCATCCGTCCAGATGCATCAGGCTTCTGTAACATGGTGTGCAGTGGTTGATATGTGAGTATGATTATTTGGTGCTCTTGGAAGTAGGACCTTAGTTGTCATACTATAATAACAATAGCCAGAGCGAACTTTTCTACCCGAGTGTACCTATCCTCGGGCCTATGGAGTATATGGTTGACGCAGTATACAGGCCTATGTTATCTTCCCTTTGCTCTGATTAGCATAGAGGAGAGCGCTCGGTCACTTACGGCCAAGTACAAAAATAGATCTTCCCCATAAATAGGCTTGGGGAGGATCGATAGGTGTGCAAGGAAGTCCTAGAGCTTCTGAAGAGTGACAGTACACTTCGGGGTCCATTCAAAACCCTTTAGATTTTTCAGGATTTTAAAAAACTTAGCGCATTTATCTGTGCTATTTGAGATGAACCTACTCAATGCAGCTACTATGTTGTAAGCTTCTGTACGTCTTGGACTAGGTTGGAGGCTTCATTCCTTTGATGGCAGTAATCTTCTTGAGGTTGGCTTCAATACCTCTTTGAATTACTAGGAAGCTAAGGAATTTGCTGAATTCAACCCCGAAGATGCACTTCTAAGGGTTCAGCTTCATGTCGTACGTATGCATTTGGTTAAAGGCTTCCTAGAGGTCCCTAGTATGATTGTCTGGCTTCTGGCTCTTAAAGATCATGTCATTGATGTACACCTCCATATTGCGTCCAATTTGAGGCTTGAACAATTTTGTTACCATCCGTTGGTATGTAGCCTCGACGTTTTTCAGACCAAACAGCATCACAATGTAGCAGTACGTACCATAATTAGCGACAAAGGAGGTATGGGCTTCGTCTTTTGAGTTCATTTTGATTTGGTTATAGTTTGAGAAGGCATCCATAAAGCTCAGTAGGGCATGTCCTGAAGTGGAATCGACGAGTTGATTGATCCTTAGGAGAGGGAAACAATTTTTAGGGTAGGCTTTGTTGAGGTTAATGTAATTAATGCACATTTGCTACTTCCCGTTCTTCTTAACTAATACTATGTTTGTTAGCAAAGTTGGGTACTTTTCCTTCCTTACGAAGCCGGCCTTAAGCAGCTTCTATACTTCTTCCTCGATTGCAGCCCGTCTCTTTAAAGTAAAATGCCTCTTTTTTTGCTTGATAGATCATGCTGTGTAAACCCTAAATATAAGCTTTATAACTGTAGGATTAGGCTTAACATGTAAAGTTTAGGGCGATTAGTTAAATGATCTGATCAAGTCTAAATTATGAAACAAAACTCGAAATATTAGTAAAAGTGATTCCGTAAGTTTGAATTTAAGAAAATAAATAATAAAATAAGAGTATAAAATTTTCAAATTTTAAGTATACTACTCGTTATTTATCAAAAATGCGTAAAATACATTTCGATAACTAACGAATCTTTATAAATAAATTATATGTATGTTAAAAATCATAAAATGACCTAAATAATATTTAAGAGCATTTACTTATACTCAATGCCTATTTATGTGTAGGTAGAAATACGTAAAATTACCTAAATAGCCAAAAATTTGTTAGAAATTTGCTAAATGATTAAAGAAAATTATAAAAAAATCAGGGAGATAAGGAATGGTCTAGATCAAGTTGTGGTAGCTAAGGGAAAGAAAAGAAAATTTTAGCCAATCAAAATCAAACACTTAAAAGGTAAAATGGAAGAGAATATAAGCCTGGTCTTGTCTAATTAATGCACTAAAATTTCGTTACAGATCTATAAATAGCAAGAAAATTATAGAAGCTAATTTGGTTTGTTGGGAGTTGAAAAAAATTTGAGAAAACCAAAAATTGAGGAAAAACTAAGGTTTTAAAAATTTACACAAAACTGTGCAATTAGGGCAATTAGACCGAACCCACGAATCACCACCACTTGGAATCGAATTACCACCACCACCCCACTCCAAGCATCTAGACCAGCCAACCACCCTTAGGCCGTCGTTAGTGGCTAGAAGCCCAATAGTCAGGTGAGTCTAATTTTTCAATTGATTTTATAAAATTTAGTAAAATTATGAATTTTGTCCAAAAAATTATGAATTTGGTTATTCTGATGTTTGATTGTATGTAAATTTAGGGGAAAATAGTCATTAAGTTTAATTATGTTTATAAATATAAGGTGCTTAAGAAATTAAACAAAATCGAGTATATTTAGGATTAGATTAAATAGGTTTAGGAGTATAGTTTTGAGCTTGACTTTTTTCTGTAGAATACTTAAAAGATATAAAACAGTGCTATGAAGCCATTTTTTTTTAAATTAATTTTTCAAAATTTCAAGTAATTTTTTATCCTTAAAATGATGAGAAAAATAAGTAATTTTGGACTAATTAAATAATGAAATCACTAATTACCGATTTAGAAGGTAATTAGATGTTTAAGGATATTAATCTCTGATGAGGTAACATAATCTTAGCATTTGGGGTATTAATTGTCATTAATATGGGAATTATGTAGTAAGTGTGAGTAATTTAGTAATATGTGAAATTGGAATTTTAATAAATGTAAAATAATAGGTTAAATTGGATAATATAATAATAATATTAGTACATATTAAATTTGGTAGAAAAATTAATTTTAGGTAATTATACAAAAAATATAAAATTTTCTCATATCAAGAGTAAATTCGATACACTAATTAGGAATAGGGTGTACCGAGTGGGTTAAAATATTAAATTAAGACTTACTATGATATTAGAATACTTGAGCTTAATGTGATTAATTTCACATTAGGGTTCGAAACATAATTTTAGGATTTACTCATAATTGGAACCGATTTAGAGCTTGAGTTAGAATCAGATTTGAAAACCTAACCCTGAACTAACGTAGAACGAATTGTTAGTAAATAATAGGTACATAAGGAGAATTGAGTTAAATCAAAACCTAGAATATGTACATTAAAGTATAAATACTAAAAAGTGTATTTATATTATAGGATACACGGAAACGATCTAACCTACAATTAATTGACTGAGTGACTGAGGATTTCAGGTAAGTTAGGCTTAATATTTCATTATATTTTGGAGTACTATTTTAAAGTACTCGGAGAGTTAGGTTTGTGTATGATTGTGACTGTAAGTAGTCCTAAGCATGTGCCTGTGTATCTGATTTCGTACTGAAATCTGTGTTATGTTTGATGACTGATGTGATTGGAGTAGTGTGAAATTGTCTAGTCACCATAAATCGAACTTAATCCTAATATATCTAAATACCCTAAAAAGACATGCATTGCAATCTAGTAGGGGATCATTAGGATTCTCCAATCAAACACCGATACCTTCGAAAAAGATAGTGCTGGATAGTAAATTGGTCTTTTCCTCTTCTTTAGCCGAATTAAGTGACAGGAGAAGAGGTCGTAGTAAGGATGAGGGCATTGGTTCGAAGGATAGTCTTATGAAGAGTAATGTCTCCATTGTATAAACCTGAGTTTAGTTGTGAGCTGCTGCATAATATGAAAATTCCTTAACCTGAATTAGAGAGGGTGAAATTACTCTAATTTTGTAACGGACCGGACTACGTTGTGTGATGACACTTACTTGTTGCATTGTATGAAAATAATTTGCTCGATAATCTTATTTGTGCTTGTATACATTCATGAGTCTCCAATTCAATTTATTGAGTTGTAGTTGCTCATACTCGTATAGATTCTTTGGCAGGTCTTGACTTTTAATTTATGATGCCGTAATACAATTACCTAGAGGTTAGATTTCTTTTGAAGCTATGGGGAGTGAGGATCAATTGGCCTAATAATTAAGTTTTTGTTTGAGGTCTTGTTTGTATCTTTAGGATGTAAAACTGATATATGATATGTAAGTTAGTTAATTGTTATGTTATGATGTAGAATTTCTTGGGAATTCTACGATAATGTATATGTAATTATATATATTTATAAATTATAGTTTTAACTTTTATGTAAATTTTAGCTAAATTCTTAAATGAATTGTTTACTTTAAAGCGAAGAGTTGTTGACGCCTTGTGTAGACACGGTGGGATTGTTGCGACTTTGTGATTTCGGGGGGTAACATGCTGTAGTATCGATATTGAGGCTATAGGTTGTTAGGTCGGGTAAGATTCCAAGCATGTTTGATGCCAACTAAGCGAACCTATTTGAATTTGGCTACAGGAGAGATGATTTCATCCTTCACTTCGGGTGGAGTCTTAATCCTGACACTTGTAGTCTCCTCGGTTGAGGGTTTGATTTGGACTTCTCCTATTTTTTTCCTTTGGCTCACCCCTTTCAACCAGCTTCTCCTATGGGCCAATCTTTAGAGTGAAGACGCCATAATCATTAAGATTGCAAGTAATCAGAAGGCTTCTCAAAAAGTTTAAAAATCACAATCTCAAAAAGATTAAAATCACAAACTAAGTCGCCTTTAGAAACTTATTCAAAAGGTTTGATTTGATTGAAAAAGAGAATAGTTTGAAATTCTTCAAAAAATGTTTTAAAAGCTTTATAAGTAGAAGTAGTATAACACTTCAAAAGTTTGTTCAGAGACTTTGAAGAAAGGAAGATTGATACTCTTTAAAAGGTTATTCGAAAAGTTAATATGGAAATATATGACATTGAATTTTAATTCATATCAGATTCAAATTCAATAAGGCTTAACTCGACTAGATTGGGTGTATTAGGGAAATACACTTAATCCCGTTTCACTCAAGATGGAATTATGATCCTTAGGAATTATTTTTGAGTGAATTTGTTTTTGATAGATCAAGATATGCACAAATTCGAATATGTATAAGGTTGACTCAGATTTTATGGAATTTCAAATTTTGAATACGAGGCTTATTTCGAAGTTACTGATAAAACATATCTCTTCGTTAAATTTAAATCAAAAGCTTATCTGGTGGTTGCGGATTAAAGTATATCTGATCAAAATAAGATAAGAAGAGTTGTTTTTGAATTTGAAAGTATCGAGATCTTCTAAAAATATTTAAGGATTATCTTTAACAAATAATGGTTGGATAAACATAAAAGTGAAGATAATCTTCAATAAATTAGCCATTGGAAGATTTCAATATAAAAAGAGAAAGGATCCAAAATGTCATTTTTACAACTCTGGAAAAAGTTTTTGCTACATAAAAAGTTGTAATTAGATTCTACTTTCTGAAAAGTCACAAAAAGTCCTTCAGATACTTTTTCAGAAATTTGCACTAAAGCAAATTATACGACAATCGTTATTTCTCTTAAGAGCGGAATTAATTGAGATTTATATTTTTATTCTCACTTGTAATTTGTAAATCTTATTTTATTGTTTGATTGTTGATAAGTTAGTTTGTACTTTATAGATTTATAATTAGCTTAGTTTGTTGAAAGGCTAGATAGACAGAGCAGAGTGTTGTGAAGTTCACGTGTGACAAATGCTTGTAATCTCTTTGTGATTTGATTTAGTGAATCAAGTGGAATGACACCAATTAAGTAGATCGAGTCTTTAACAGTGGAGCTAGAAGAGAGTAATAGGTAGAATGCCAAAGATCTATAAATCCTCTGCCTGATATTCTCTTTCCTTACTTTTTTAATTTGGTTTATTAATTGTTGTATGTTGAATTATTAAAATATTACTATTCACCAAATTAAGTTATTAAGAGGGGTAATTTTATTTACAATGAAAAAATTTTCAAAAATTTAAAGATGTCAATTTAACCCCCCTCTTTACATCTTATATGGGACCAATAAGCAATGAATTCTTGAAAAATAGAAAGTACTTTAGAGCAATAGGTAAGCTTAACATGCAGTGTGTAAAGAGCCTTACCATTAAGTAGTGGATTGGTATTTATAGTAAAGTGGCGCTAGCAATTAGAAGACAGTTAGTAGAGGGAGATCTTCTCCCATACGTATGGAAGAGTGGGGTGATGGTGTCCAACGTGTTCCACTTATCTTAGATGTAGTTGTTAACTTAGTATCTTATTCTTATTTTGTGCATTCGAGTCATTAAAGAGCTCTTTAGGTTCGGTCAATCCAAGCCCAAAGCTTAAGCCTACAGTGGTGAGCCTTAAGTGACAAGACGCATCAGATCTAGACAGGTCTGAGAGGCCCATGTTTAAAGAGCTCTATCAACACTTTGAATTTTTAAATATTACAAATAGCTCTCTAAACTTTAAGAGATTGGAAACATAAAGAAAATTTATTTTTTTTTCTTTCCAAATAAGAAAAATGCATTATGGTCGATAAATAGGAGTATTAAAGTATATTTTGATAAGTTTAAGAGAATGTTTCCCACTATTGTCAAAATTTGGGATTTTTTTTGCAATATTTAAAAGTTCATGAGATATATCCATAATAAATCAAAATTTAGGAGGTTTATTTGTAACATTTAAAAATTCATATTGTATTCATATCAATATTAAAGTTTATGGGGTTATTAGCATTTTTTTATTGTTGCTTTTTTAAATTTTGTCCAAGTCCATAACAATCTTGCATATTTATTATCGATTCAAAATTTAGCCTTTTTTTATTTTTAAGAAATGAAATCAGTTTTTCTTTTTTTTTTTTTGTTATTTCTTTTTCATAATTTTTGTTATTTTTACTATATTATGTGGTTAAATATATTCAATATTATTATTTCATTAAATTGTTGTTATGATCTAGTACTAGTTATTACTTGTCTTTTGACTAATAGCGACAAGCCATAGGTGTCTAATATATATGTAGCATGTGACAAAAAAAAAAAGTGTGCAAAGTGTAGTTTAAGAATCGAATGGAAATGTGAGTAAGGATGACAATAGAAAACCAAATACAATCTAAAAGGTTATCCTTTAAGATTAAATGGTTTGAATGGAGACAAACAGCATCCCCAATTCGATCAACCATTCATTTGCTCCAGTCGTATGCTTCACGTACTCCTTTTAAGACTCTATCATTTTGGTCTACCATTGGGGGTTAGCCCTTATTTCACGCCATTCTTGATTTCATTTATCCTCAACCATGCGTTGATCTATCATATAATAAACCTCAACTTATTAATAAATTTTGATTGTTTTATTTGTCTCATTTGATATAAAGAAATAATTTAGAATGAAATGGAATAGAGTGGAATGGGAAGTTTTTTCCTATGTTTAGAAATAGTCACGGAATAAAATGGAATAATACTAACTTATCAAAGAAAATTATTTGTTGAAAATGACTTTAATTATTACATATTAAATTTCGTTAAAGGTTAAAAAAATAATTTTAATTAATTATAATTAATAAAGTAAGAATTGAATCCTGATTACCCCATGAAATCATGCTTCTCCCTCTAACTAGAATTATTAATTCTATAAAATTGTGATTCTGGTTTCAAAATATACTTTCGAATAATGAGAATAGAACTTGAGATCGTGATTCCATTTTTATCTATTTTCACATACTAAATGTAACAATAGTTTCTTGCTAGAAATTACTCGAACCTTTATTTTCTTATAGTTTATATCTTTGATAATTTTGGTTATTATGCTTAAGAATTTCATATATAGGTATATATACACACACATATACACAGTAAAGATTAATGAAATATGGAAAAAAAAGTCAAATGTAAAAGTAATTCAAACAAAAATACATTGACAATACAAAAGTATAATATTGATATAGAAGATGAAATAATAAAAAAAATAAGGTTTATTTGAAAATATGATAACTTTACAGCTTTTCTTTTGTGTCATACTACAAAAATTGTCTTATTAGAATCCTAAAATTCAAAATAATTATGTCACTTATTTGTTACTCTTTGATTAGTCAAAGACACTGCCTTATTGAACAATGCTTTGAGGATTGGAATATAAGAAATTAGCAATTCTCAGCAATAAGTTTTTGAAGTAAAGAAAACAAAAAAAGAACACTTAAGAATCTCTAAACAAGTCAATTCATGCAAAAGCAGCTAGAAAAAGAAATATGAAAAATTTTCAAATTTAACAAATTTGTGAAATACGGCCGTTCATTCACAATTTAATCTTTATTCTTAAATAATGAGTGACGTATCAATATATTATAGCACAAAAAAAAAATAATAATAAATTTAAGCACAAAAGATTGCATCCATAAGAGCATAAATATTGAAGCGATAAAGAAAAAAGACATATTTTCTTATCAAGAAATGAGATTATTATGTAGAAATCAAATGGTGAAAGAAAGTTAGGAGAGAGATGGATTTTTTTTCTTCCCTTTTTTGCAAATGAATTGTATTAGACGGTGGTATTGGTAGTTGGCAGAAAACAAAAAAAGACGGTAGTATTGGTAATATGCCAAAGAGGTTACACAATAACCATACTGAAGATAGATAACATTCCTAAAATGTGGGCCTAATGTGTAATTACAATAGAACATGGAGTTTCTAATATTACCCTTTTGTGAATTATTCTTTGATAATAAAAATAACAACATATGGTTTTTATTATAATTTTGTATTACAATTATTCTTATTAATAATAAAGACAATAAAGTGGTATTTTTGACTTTAATATTATAGATATATAAGTTGTACATTTGTACTATAATCTAAACCCTGTATATTTTGTTGTTCAATTTCCTATTTTAAAATTCACTTAGTATTTTATTCAAATTAATAATTAGATGAACTGATTTTCTTTGTTTGCACCGATTACAGATTTTGTGTGTATTGTAAATTCCTAATTCTTTAAATTTAATTACCCAATACGACTTATCTAATTACATTGTTAGGTGGTTATCAAAGGAATGAAAAGAGGGAAATATAACTCTTTAAAAATCAATTTTTGTGATTTTTTAAGGATTTATTTCCTTATTCTTTTCCCCATTTTAGTACATGGATTGAAAAAGAGAAAGGGTAAATAGCATGACATGCTAGCATATGTAATGACATTTATAATGAAGACTATGAAATACTCTATTTTATTTTTTTAAAGTGTGGAGTCATTTGAACACCTTTTACAAGTCAATACTATTGTAGTGGTTTATTTTAATAATTGGGCTTTTTACCTGATTCAGTAGCATAGATCAGTTTTATGGATTAGTAGCAAGGTTTAGAAAACTAGATCGAATCAGAAATATCTTAGGAAAATTTGACTTGATAGACTCAAAACAAAATTGAACTAGTTTTCTCACTCTTATTTTTGCTTGTTCATCTCGCATGCAAAAAATAGACTTGAAAAAGGTTTTTTTCTTTTTTTTTTTTAAAATTCATTTGGGCATCTTTTGGCCTTAATTAACATTTATGAAGGCTAAATAAGACTTGGACTTATTTTAGAAGGAAGTAGGCTTCTTTTAGTAAAAATAAGCTCATGCTATAAGCAACTAAGTCGAACCTAACCTAGCTTAGGCTCAAGGCCATCCATTATATAAGAATTGAAAGGTTACATTTAGATTGTTGATCAATAGAATTTGATGCTATGACTCTCAACAATGGTTCATATGGTCCATCCATCTTAACTTTCATCCAGTGGTCAAAATCAGGAGTTGAATCTATATATGCATATAAGTTTCCTCCTCCTCATTGACAAAATTTAAAGTATTAGTAAGTTTCGTATAATTATTATCACTCTATTAAAACGATTTTACAGAAGATCAAATATCAAAATTTATCAAGAACAAGTTAAGAACACTTAAGAACGTCATGTACAATCTACCATTACATGTACATTTCAAGAATTTGAGTTTGCTTATTCCCCATTCTATGCTTCTCTCTAAAATCATCTCTCTATGTGTTATAAGATTAAATCTTGTCTAAGGCTAATTGTTACTCACTATACATGATTGTTACTCACTATACATGATTAGCCAATCACAGCAACCCTCAATACAAACATAAATCGGCCAATGTTTTCATAAGCAACATATTTCAAAGGTTAGATGCAATTTCTGAAAGTAAGATGAAACATGAAAAATACCCTTCTCTCTACCATCTTTTATAACGGTTGACCTCCTATATGTGCTACTAGGCCAAGCGTTCTTCTCATTCATGCTGGATCAATGATTACAAAAGGATCTATGTAAAAAATTTATGAGAACGAATGGAAATAATGTCGCGTTATGTAAAGAAGACTCCAATTTTAGTGTGATTTCTAGTCATGGACTGTATGAAAGGCTATAACTTGCATGATTTTTACATGACCAAACTCTTAAGTTAACTTCAATCGTATAGGTGTAAGTAAGTTGCTTTATATATATTATCTTATTCCATTGAACTTGATAAAAAAAAAAAATGATAAGATAGTTTGGGTTTGAGAAGGGTCCGATGAATTTTTTGATACCTTACATGTTTCAAGGTCAGGTTTTAAATAATTTACGATATCCAATAAGAAATTGGTTGTGATACATCAAGGGTTAAAAAATAATAACAGGTATAAATATGTCATTTGCTGATGAAGGTTGTTGTATTTTGTTTAAACTTGTAATTTTGAATTTTAAATTCAAAGACTCCATTTTACTCAAAAACATATGTTCATTGTATGTAAGATTTCAAGTTAGTTTTTTTTTTCTTTTATCATTCAAATCATTTAGCTTTTAAGAATGTTTATTTATATATTTATTCTTATGTATAAATATGAATTTTAAAGTATTTGATTAAATAAGTTTGACTAGATATCAAGTATCTTATAATTTACTGATTGATTTCTGTATACATATTACATTAATATTCTATAAAGTCTAAAGTAGATTTCCCACTAGATAACCTTACTTATCCTTAGATCCTTAATCTTAAAGCAAAGGAAATCCTCTAACTAAGATAATCCTCCAAAGAAGAAGGAAATGAGGGAAAGTTAGATTACGTTTGTCGAAATAAATGTAGCAAGCAAAGAGGCATAAAGCTACTCGCCCTAAAGAGAGGAGAGGGACAAAGTAACTGGTTCGATGGCTTTTGAATGGGAAAGACAGGAGCAAGGCTAGAACGTGATAATGAATTTTAGAACACATAAAATAGAGTGGGATATCGGTTTGAGGTTTCAAAAAACTCATTCCAACCTAACGGGTTGCATCTATATTTAGTCGATGGATTTTTCCTCTTGTATAAATGGCATAACGCGAATCTTGAGGTAGGCGTAGGACTATATCTAGCTTGCCTAGGCCACATTGCTGAACTGCTCAGCCAGATTAGCATACTAGGCATGTGGGTTTACATGTATCTAGGATTTTGCTAGGTGATGCAAGTAGAAGGAATTTTTTCTAACCAATAAAAGGATTAAAAAAGAGTACAAGGCATTTTTAAGTGGGATGCCTATATCCAAAACTCGGTATTTCCTATTAAGCGTATTTACCAATGATAAAATGGGCAGTGTCTGGATTATATTTTAAATCCTTATATAATTTATGGATATGTTTGTGTTTTGTATAATTATACACAATATCTTATAGGCAAATTGTTAATTTCTTTAAATTTTTAGTCATTGGACTCGTGAAGATCCATAGCTCACAACTATGAGGCAAGTTACCATACTAAAAAAATATAGATAGATTATTGATTTATTCGTTTAACAATATCTTTTATTAAAAATATAATATATAGGATAAATGAAACTATGTAAGACTGAATTTGGTGATTCACCCATAGCTGTGGGCATGCTGTTTAACCATACTGCCTTGGGTCACAGATTTCAACCTAGTATCCTAGGTTATTTTGTCATTTAAATTCAATATTTTTCAGAAAGAAAGGGATGGGCGAGAAGAGAGAGGGGGCATGGGCTTGGTTGGCTTTGGGTTGGGGTCCGTACCCTTTTTTTTCGGTAAGTTTAATGTGTGAGTTGGAAAAGAGGATAAGAATTAAGTGGATTTTCATTCAATTTTTTTTTTTTTATATTCTTGTTTTACATACTTTTAAATATGAATAATTAAATTAATTATAAATTTAATAATATAGATTTGAAAAAATATAAATTAATGATGAAATATAAGGTTTAATCATTCTAATTAAAATAATAAATGGAACTGTAAAAACGTAATAAAATAAAAAATAATAAAAAGGACGTCAAATGGATGTTTGACACGGCAAGCAAAACATGTTTACGCTTCGACATCAATTAACATTAGACCTCGCGAAAACTATTGACATCACGGCAAATTTACTACAAACTTCTGCGCTACTTAAGCAACCTATCTCATGTGTAGATTTGCACATTTTACAAGGACTAAAGAAAAAGGGACCGTGGTTTCTTTTAATTATCATATTTACCGGTAAAAAGAAAAGGGAAAAGAAAAAAAAAAAACGAAAAAAAGCTTTTAATCATCTTTCACACTAAAAATAAGAAAATCCACATTTTTAAAATTATTTTCCATACATTAAATCCTTTATATGCTTTCATCTGATCTATTACAAATATCTACTGGTCATGTAATTTTGAAAATGTAAACTATGAAATTCAGCTGTTTCTGGATCGTCTGAATTTAGTGAACCTAGAATCCTGGTTTTTCTTTCTTTCTTTTTTTTTTTTTTCACTCTTTTGCTCCAAAACAGAATCTAGGTTAGTTAGGGGGAAAGAAATTATAATAATAATAAAAATCGGTAGGAATTAAGTATGCCAAGTGAAAAATGATCACGAATAGAAAATGAAAAAAAAAAAAACGAGAAACTGGATAGGGGTAGAGTTGGAAATGAGAAATGTTGCATGAGATCCCGCTCATTAAGGGCAAGGCATGAAGACGCATGGCGTTATGGTGCAACCATTAATACCCATGTGTTCTTCTCCCAAGGCTTCCGCATCCTCTTGCCCGATAAAAAACCTCTTTGTAATTTACCAAACACCAACTTCTTAAGACTTTAAAAAAAGACGACCTTAATAACTATATCATCGTCATCACCATCACCATCACCATCTACACATACCGCACCAAGCTTACTCATAATAATTAATGCAAGACCAAACCACTCCTCATCGTGGTCGGTGGCTAGATACCTAGTACTAGTAATACTAGGACTTCATGCTCACAACCTACTCGAAAATCGAAAATGGGCAATGGGGATGATAAGCTGGTGCATGCATGTTGTTTTTCATCATCGTCTGTTAAATTGTTCATGTTTCTGGTACCGCTAGTGGTGGTGTCCGGAGCTATCTTTTTCTTGGGGCCTTGTAGATCAGCAAGTTCCATTCTTTTGTCTAAATATTTGGGGTCATGGAGCAATTCCAGGAGTGATGTTTCGCATGCAAGACTGGATGGTGTGGTCTTGGATCATGTGGCTGTGCCTTCAGGATCAGTTTTGATGAACGTTCAAGAAATCGCTAATAGCTCGGTCTCTGTCTCGCCTAGCAGTTTCGGTGTTGACCACTTCATGTCGACACCGTTGCCATCACTGGCACCACTACCAGAAGTATCCCCACCACAGGCTGCTTTCGAAACTGTACAATTTAAAGAAAGTGTAAGTGGAGTGTTGTCTTTTTTTTTTTTTTTTTGCCCTACTGAAGTAATGGAAATTAATTGTTGGCGGTTCGACTATTTTGCCAAATTTAGGAACACAACCTTTACTTGGCATCAAACAAAGAGTATGACGAATATGAAAATATGTTGATCTAACTTGTCCTAGTAATATTATTACTTGTTACAACTGGCCTGGTGATGATAATTATCGTTTCTACTGGAGTTATGGATGAAACGATGAAAATGAATGTATCCACAAGTTGTTTTGTGTTAGTAGGCTCGTGAAATGCTTCGATAATGAATTTGGTAAAAATTAGGAAATCTCTAAACCCCTGTATGTTAAAACACTTGATAATTATAGCCCTTTTTTATTTGATAATTTCTTTTCAGTAGCAGAGGAATCGACTAAGAAATTAATGATTAATCAATAAATGTGATACCAGAGATCAAACATTTTTGTTCAAAATGTTGTCTTCCCTGATAAATTTTGTGAATTGATTATACTCTGCAGGATTCCATTACTGAAAATGCCTCTAAATTTTCAATGAAATCTGGGGGCAGGGTTAATAATAATCCTCTAGTTAATGATTCTTTAGTTCCTTCGAAGAAGGTGAAATTAAGAGGTCCATTGACCAGCATACAGAAGCTTGAAAGTGGCCTTAGAAGAGCTAGAACTGCAATTAGAGCAGCTAAAAATGGTAGCCAAGCATCGGATCCTGATTATGTCCCAGTAGGCCCAATGTACAGGAATGCCAATGCCTTCCACAGGTAACAAGCATAGCAGAGTTAGTAAATCATCTAGTTCCGAAACAACAACCTTGTTCATGTGGCTTCTTATTGGAATTTATGTACTCAATGTGGTGTTGTAAAAATGGACTAAATTTTTTTGAAATTGTCTAGACTAAATTGAAATTGGAAAATTTAGTTGAAGGATTATGTCTATGGTTTGAAATATTGGCGAGATTCTCATATTGAATGGTACTCACAGGAGTTACTTGGAAATGGAAAACCAATTTAAGGTTTTTATTTATGGAGAAGGAGAACCCCCTGTATTCCACAATGGACCTTGCAAGAGCATATATTCCATGGAGGGGAATTTCATTCACATGATTGAGATCAATCGTCAGTTCCGTACCAGAGATCCTGAAAAAGCACATGCATTTTTTCTTCCCTTCAGTGTGACGATGATGGTTCGATATGTTTATATGCGAGATTCGCATGATTTTGGTCCAATAAGGCATGCCGTCATAGATTACATCAATGTTATTGCTGCAAAGCATTCTTACTGGAATCGGAGCCTTGCAGCTGACCATTTCATGCTTGCTTGCCATGATTGGGTAAGGAGTAATGCCAAATGTTACTTAATCCATGAAACATGTGGCACGCTGCATTTTTTGGTTGTGAAAATACTATCTAGTTCATACAGGGTTTTCAATGGAAATGGCTTGCCCAAACTTGTATTAATTCACATTACATTTTTCTGCTGCAGGGGCCAGAGGCATCTTTTTCAGTTCCATACTTGTACAGAAACTCTATTCGGGTTCTCTGCAATGCAAATACTTCCGAAGGTTTCAATCCCTCGAAGGATGCATCATTCCCGGAAATCAATCTCCGAACAGGGGATATACGAGGATTTGTAGGAGGGCCTTCTCCATCTCACCGTCCTGTTTTAGCATTCTTTGCTGGAGGGCTTCATGGCCCTATCAGGCCTATTCTCCTGCAGCATTGGGAAAACAAAGACGATGATATGAAGATACACCGATACCTGCCAAGAGGAGTGTCCTACTACGACATGTTAAGAAAGAGCAAATTCTGCATTTGCCCAAGCGGATATGAAGTCGCAAGTCCTAGGGTCGTGGAGGCAATCTACACTGGATGTATCCCGGTTTTGATATCGGACCATTACGTGCCACCATTTAGCGATGTGTTGAATTGGCAATCGTTTTCGGTGGTGATTCCGGTGCAAGAAATTCCTAACCTAAAGAAGATTTTAACCAGCATATCTCCAAGGCATTACATAAGAATGCAGAGGAGAGTGATGCAAGTGAGAAGGCACTTTGAGGTAAATTCTCCTCCTAAACGGTACGATGTTTTTCACATGATTCTCCATTCTGTGTGGCTCAGGAGATTGAATGTAAGAGTTCATGACTAGGAATCATGATTTCAGTCTCAAGTATGATAGATAATAATGTAAGTATCCTTGCGGGCATGGATAGGATTATAATTACAATTGTAGTTGTAATTTTATGGTCATGGATTGAATTTCTCTCTATTTGATGGTGGATAACCTGAAATTTTACTTCCATCTTAGGACGGTTATTGGATTGAACCGGAGGTAAAGATCCATTCTTGTAATTATCCAGTGAATGAAATGCGACCATGTCCGAAACCCTTTATTACCTGAAATGCTTTAAAACAAGTTTCACGATTAGGTGAATTATAGAGTAAGGTTATTGGGCATCAAGGCCAGTACATGATATCCGCATATATCTCATATACCAAAAATCACATGCTTATTATTTCATAGTTTGTTCACCACCCATGTAAGTCGCCACTTGTTCGGTCCACTTCCTTCTTGTACCGAAATTGTGACCTAAACTGTGATTAGTTGATAGCTTCTTTCTAGATGATCTATGATGAATTATAGTCTCATGATGGGTGTCATATCAAATTCTTATCTAGGGTGATTATTGGCCTTTAAGCCAAACTCAAATGGCATATCATTATAGTCCATAACAATTATTAATGTCACGATAGTAATTAAGTCATTTATCTAATTCTACACAAACATGTGCGACAAACAATGCAGAACCTCACTCGCACTTGTTTACAGCATTAATCTTTTGCTCTCTTCTCCCAAAAGCAACTAATTTTTGAACCGATTTTAAGATTATAGGTAAGAATGTACTCTAATTTATATATAACTACAACCAACTTGATTGATTTGTAATATTAAAATATCTAAATATCTAAAGATTACAAAGAACAAAAGTTAGTCTCACATTTAAGGCTTTCATACAACCAATACTTAAAAGAAAAATCGTTTCATTATTTATTTCAATGATTTTAAATCCTCGATTTGTTACGAAGTAAATTTGATATCTTATTCCTTCCCTCATTCCTTCCCTTGGCTTCCTTCCTTAAAAACCTACCATTGAAACCCCCAAGCATTAAACCTACCATTCTTATTCCTTCCCTCATTCCTTCCCTTGGCTTCCTTCCTTAAAAACCTACCATTGAAACCCCCAAGCATTAAACCTACCATTGAAACCCTAAGCATTATGGTTGTGGGGGATAAGTCCTGATAACTTGCAGCAAGTCTATCAGGGTGTGAGTAAAACCAAACTTAGTTATCAAGTCTATCAGGGTGTGAGTAAAACCAAACAACTAAGTCTTGATAACTTGTAGCAGTCTATCAGGGTGTGAGCAAAACCATACAAAACGTTTAGAGTTTAAAAAGTGGCAAGGAATCTATATTATATTTAAGTAAGGAAAAAAAAAATTCCTTTAGAGTGAAATGGTTTAGAACAAATGAAATTATTCAGAACGTTTTGGAACATCATGAGATTAAAGAAATTACGTACATTTTAATCTAAGTTTTGAGAAGTTTTTATAAATAATATTCTTCCACTAAATTTAGGCTTGTGCAATAGATTCTTGATGATCCCTAAACCACTTCGAACTATATTTGGATAGCTTTCACATGCACCGTGACCTTCTCTCTAATCAAAATCGTTTAATATGGTCAAAAGAAGATATAATTCATATCCTATTTAGTGGGACAAAATGTATGTATGCAAGAGATGTAATGCATGTCTAGTTTCTTAGGTTAAGTAGATTCTTAGATCCATTCTAAGTTTGCGATCAAACAAGCAACACAAGATATGAAAGAATATTTTAACTATGGTGAAGCAAGCCCCTTACTTGAGATATGAATTCAATTTTCTAATATGTTGATTGGTTTTTCCTCAACTGTATAATCTTTTTAAAGATCCATTGGTTTTAAATCAACTATCTTCCGTGGGTCCTTCACAAATCTCCTTAGTATTGTCATGTGGAAAACATCATGATATCCTACCAAACTTAGAGGTAAAGCAATTCTATATGCCACATCTCTAATTCTCTCCAATACTTCGAATTGTCCCATAAATTAAGAACTTAACTTCCCTGTGGTACTAAATCGTTTAAATCCCTTGAAAGGACTTATTTTCACATACACATGATCTCTTATTATAAACTCCATAAGTTTTCACCTAAAATTAGCCTAACTCCTATAACGATCCTGAACAACTTTCATTCTTTATCGTATTATTTTCACCTTTTCATTCATATGGTGGATCATGTTAAGACCTATCATTGCATGTTCATCACTTTCCCAATACAATGGTGATCTACACTTTCTTTCATATAACTCTTCATATGGTGCCATCTGTATAATTGCTTGACAACCATTATTATAGGTGAACTCCACTAATGGCAGATATTAGTCCCAATCACCACTAAAGTTTAAGATACAAGCCCTTGTTGAGCTTGATTTTTCACGGTTTTTTATAAATTTTCCTTAATTTGATCAATATTAAACACAATTTGTTTAATATTAACCCATTGAGTAAGAATTAAGGAAAATCTAGGTTTTAAACATATTTTGAAAAATACTTGGAGTCGCCACTTGATTGGGGTCGGGAAAAAATGGATTAAGTTAAATCGACTGGGTAGATTGATTGTAACTTAGCTACTGGTCTACTAAAGAACTGACTTAAAAAAAAATGATTTTGAAAAACCAAAGATTTTTTAGTTTAGGGGCTCATTTTTTTAAACCCTTAAAAGGTACCATTTTTTTAACTTTTTGAGTTTAAATTTATCTTTCAATAATACCCTTAAAAGTTAATTCTACAAAAGGATAAATCAAATAATTATTTACAAAAGATGGAAAAAGAAAAATTTCCATATTTTAAGTTGTCCTATAATTGTTATGAGTACCTACGTACTCGCTATTCAAGATCAGACTTCCATAATTCCTTTTAAAAACATTAGTGGGTTAATTGATTTTAATTTTGGAAATAGTCGATTATAAGTTCTTTAGTTATTTTAATTTTATTTAAAGAAAATTTCCTAAAAAGGGTCCTAATTTGAGTGTCTTGGTTTTGTTTTGGAAATTTCTAAAATATCTATAATTTCGGAAAAGGGTTAATTATTTTTATTTATTTGGAAAACAATTTTTCTAAGTGACAAAAACATTTATTCAATTTTTTCATTTTATTTTTCGTTATTTTTTATTTTAACTAAAGCATAAAAATAAATAAACAAAACTTAGTTTTTTTCCTTTTTTTTTTCTTTCAAATTATTTTTCTCTCTCTCTCTCTCTCTCTCTCTCTCTTTTTTAGGTTGCAATTACAATATAGTTACAAGAATGAATAAATAAA
This sequence comes from Lumnitzera littorea, assembly GCA_024138015.1. Classification (NCBI taxonomy): domain Eukaryota; kingdom Viridiplantae; phylum Streptophyta; class Magnoliopsida; order Myrtales; family Combretaceae; genus Lumnitzera; species Lumnitzera littorea. The sequence continues at coordinate 29,151,578 of JAMXBB010000002.1, forward strand.
TAAAAATAAAAAATAAACCAAAATAAAAATACGAGGCATGGTCGAACCAAATGGAATAGGGCAAACAGGTTGATTTGGCAAATCAGGAGCGAGTTGTAGGTTGGATCTAAAGCTTTAATGGGTCAAGTAATAGGTGTGCAAACAGGTCACGATCAACAGCCAACTCCACTAGCTTATTCCAATCAATATGGCTATTGAAACAAATGGGAGAGACGATTTTTATGAGTTTCTTATTGAGATTTAGGGGGGTAGGTAAAGTGTCTCGGCGAATGGATGAGATTTAGGCGGTCATTGGAGCTTTGGTGGTGACAGTGGTATTGGGTCGGCCGTGTGAAAGTAGCTGGGTACGAGAGAGAGATGTGGTCTTGGGTTTTAAACCACGATGAGTTTAATCGTGGAGTTAGATTTAGGAGATAACCACCAAAGGTGGTGGTTTGATGTGGCTATGACATAGTGCTTAGGATTTGCCAGGAGCAGCACTAGGAGGCACGGTAGTGAACACGGGTGGTTAGGTTTCAGAGCTTGTAATATGGGGCTTTTTGTGATGGTGGTCTTGGGTTTCGCAGGTGGCTATAGAAGCTTGGTTTCTAGAGAGAGAGTAGGGTCATGGTGGAGAGAGAGAGAGAGCTCGTGGAAGGTGTTTTGAGAGTGTTCTAGTTATTCTCCTTCTGCCAAACCTGTTTAGGATGTCTAATTTATAGCATTTAATCTTCAATGAAGCTTAGGAAAGTTAGACAAAATCAATCCAAGCTCCATTACAAATGGGTATTTAATTTGAATTGATGTGATGAAGCTTGATTTTTGCTAAAATGAATGGTCAAAGACAATCCTTGAATACTTGCTTTTGCTAAAAAAACTTATTAGAACTTTCAAATCATATTAAATGAGCTTGAATCGTGCAAGAGGAAAGGGAAGGAAAATCCAAGTTTTAAGATTTTTCTTGATTTTCAAAGCTTAATTTATTTGATTAAACGGTTGAATCCAAACATGTTTTTGGATTTAATTCATAGTAAGCTAAATGTACTTCGCGATTTCATCATCAATTTGATGAAATCATGGAGAAAATGAGATAAAAAATGCCTATAAAGTTTATTGCATGAGAAGGAAAGTGCAGGAAATGTTAGGGAATATGAGAGAAAAGGAAAGAATGGGGGCGAAAGAGATGCTGACATGGTATTGACATGGCGCTACGTTAGCTATGTTGTCAAATGGTGTTGTACTACTCATCTTGACAAAATATGTGGCCGAACATGTGGCAGAATGCGATGTGTCATTGTGCCACTTGTTAAGACACGTAGCACGATACGTGTCAAAGATGCTGATGCAGCTCATCGTCACAACTAGGTAGTGCCATGTGTTAAATACGTGGCTTAGTGGCTTGTTGACACGTGGCAAGTACTTTTGTTAAAAAATGAAAATGGTACCATGTGTTTATTGCAAGATTTGAACTCATGACCTTTAACTCAAATGCAATGTTAAGTCCAATTATAGTACCATTAGGTCGTTGGCTTGTACTTTGTTTTATCTTGCAACTAAATAATACTTAATCTATAAAACAAACTAAAAATCCTATAAAATAAAGTGTTAATTAAATTATTTACAACTCTAAATATTATTTTCCTAAAAATAATTTATTTACCCAAAAAATCCATTTTCCTTCAAAATTCTACCTTTCTTTAATATTTTCTAATTTTTCTATTTTTTTTATACTTTTATAAATTTTCTATAGATTTAGACCCTTTTTCCCTATTCTAAAAATTTCTAAAATTATAAGGTGGTAAAAATGGGGTGTCTATAGCCCTCAACATATCTTCCAGTATCTAAATCACTCTTTGACTGATGATCCGTTTGAGGATAATAAGCTATTCTAAACTATAATGTGGTTCCTAAAGATCAATGTAAACTTTCTCAAAATTTAGATACAAAATGACTATCTCTATCTGAGATAATATTGATAGGTACACCAAATAATCTAACAATCTCTTACTCATACAATCGAGTTAACTTTTCCATTGAATATCTAGTATGATAAGGTGAGAAGTGAGCACTTTTTGTTAACTTATCCACAATAACCTAAATCAAATCATAACCTACTTTAGTTCTTGGAAGTCCCACTACAAAACCTATAGTAATATGATCCCACTTCCACTAGGGTATTTCTAACGATTGCAATAACCCACTAAGTCTTGGTGTTTAGCTTTTACTTGTTGGCATGTAGTACATCCTAATATATATTGTGTTATTTCCTTTTTTATGCCTTTCCACCAGAATAATGATTTCAAATCACGATACATCTTATTCCCACCAAGATGTAAAGTATACCCAGTAATATGAATTTCTTCCATAATTTCCCTCTTCAACTTAGCGTCCTGAGATATACAAATCTTATTCTTGTATCTTAATATTCCCTTCTCATCAATTTGGAAATTCGATACATCTTCCGTTTTTAACTTTTCCTTTACTTCCTTTAAATCTAGATCTTTGTCTTGTTAGGATTTAATCCATTCTATCGAAGTCAATTGCACCACTAAGTTTATCGATTATACCTCCATCTCATTCCACTTAAATCCCATCTCATTCCACCTAAATCCAATCTCCAACTTCTCAAACTCTCAAATTAACTCCTACTGAGTGGTGAGTAGCGAAGTTATTTACCCATAATTCTTGCAACTTAATGCATCCATTACTACATTAACTTTGCCAAGATGATAATTTATAGTCAGATTATAATCCTTAATCAGTTCTTACCATGGCCTTTGCCTTAAATTTAACTCTTTTTCAGTAAAAAAAAATTTTCAAACTCTTATGATCCATATAAATTTCACAACGTTCGCCATATAAATAATGTCTCCAAATCTTTAAAGCAAAAACCACAACTACCAATTTAAGATCATATATTCAATAATTCTTTTTTGTGAGGCCTTAATTGCCTTGACACATTTGCCACTCCTTTACCATCCTACATTAATACACAACCAAGTCTGCTTTGGGAAGCATCATTATATATATAATATGGTTTATTTGGATACGTCAAAATAAGTATCGAGGCTAAGATTAGATAGTCTTTCAACTCTTGAAAATTCTATTTACATCCATCACTCCATTCAAATTTAACATTCTTCTATGTCAATTGGGTTAAAGGTCTCATTATCTTAGAAAGGTCTTTTATATATCATCTATAGTAGCTTGCTATTCTAAGGAAACTTCTCACTTCTAAAACTGTAGTCAGTTGCCTCCACTCAGCTACAACTTTAACTTTCTCAAGTTCAACAATGTTCCTTCACCTAACACTATATGCCCTAAGAATGAAATTTTATCCAACTAAAAATCACATTTACTTAACTTAACATACGGCTTGTTATCTCTCAACTTTTGTAATGCCAATTGCAAATGTTTCACATGCTCTTCGTTATTCTTCAAATAAATTAGAATATCATCAATAAATACAATAACAAATTTATTGAGATATGGTCAATAGATTTGATTCACTAAATCCATAAATACCGTAGGTACATTAGTTAGTCCAAATGGCATCACTAAAAACTTAAAATGTCTATATCTTGTTCAAAAAACGGTCTTCTACATCCTCAAGCTTAATGTGTAACTGATGATATCCAAATCTCAAATTAATATGTGAGAATATGTTAGCTCCATGCAACTAATTAGACAAATCATCGATTCGCGAAAGTGGATACTTATTCTTAATAGTTACCTTATTTATTTCTCCATAAACAATACATAATCTCATAATTCCATCCTTCTACATAAATAGTAGTGGTGCTCCTCATAGAGACATACTAGGCCGAATGAAACCTTTGTCTAACAATTTCTATAGTTGTTTCTTTAACACTTGAAGCTCCATTTGTGGCATTCTATATGGCGCTTTTGATATGGGTTCAGTTCTTGAAATCAACTCTATGGTAAAGTCCAACTCTCGATGTGGAGCTTAATTGGGTAAGTCATTCGGAAAGATATCTAGGAATTTGCATACCACGATATCTTAAACACATTTGGTGTCTCTTCCTTTCCTTTTATTGTGAATATCCAACTAATCCACTATAACGTCATTCATTTCCACACTTGCTTCTACTACTAGTAATCTCATTCTTCGATCTCCAATCTTTCCTTGGAATGCCACTTTATCCTTATCTAAGCTTATGCTCTTATTTTGGTTTTCTACTTAAGCCTTATGTTTAGATAGCCAATTTATTTCCACAATCATATCATAACCCTTCAATAGCAATACTATCAACTTTATGGGGAATTTTTTCCCTTGGATTTGAAGTTGTCCATTATCTACTACATTCCATGTCAATAAGTGGCCTTGGCTTCAATTGCATTGATGTCATTATTTAACATGAACTCGTGACTAATAAATGAATGTAAGGCTTCAATACTAAACAATGTATACACAATTCATCCATTTATAATTACATTACTTAAAATAAATACTACTACTACAGTTACCTATCACTCATTTAATGTGATAGTTAAAATTACTTGTTTCCTCTATTCCTACTATTCATCTACTCAAAGCAAACATTTCATATTCAACGTATAAGTAAGAAGAGTTATTAGATTACATACCTGTCATTTGTCCCTTCTCATTTTCATTAATCACCATATCATCATTAGAGCCATCATGGAAATATTTCTTCATCCACTCATCATAGTCCTTAGTATCACCTTTTATACTTTCTATTGCAAAAACCCATGTTGGAACTGTACTGGCTTCTACTCCACCAGATCAAGTAATTCATGCTCCCGCCTATCTACAATACCTCAAGAAATACCTCGACTTTCTACGCATATAATATTTCATGGTTTTCATCTTTGGGCATCCTCTTGATACATGATTTGGATCTTCACATAAATAGCACTTGTCTTGTAATTGTGCATATTGACACGAAAAGTGTTGTGCTCTACATTTCTAATATTTCACATTCCCTTCTTGATCACAGAAAGTATACCTTGCTTCATTTTGTGTACGTCCACTAAACATCGTTGTCAGCTTCTTCCCTTTTTGACTCGAACTACTACCAATACCTAAAGAGGAGCTCTTAAAAGTATGTCAAAACCGGGTAAATCTCCTTAACTTCTTACTCCATTTCTCTTGCATAGCTAATTGGTTATTCTCTAATTGTCAAGCTTTATCGACAATCTTATGGTAAGTAGTAAACTTGTAATTCATTAACTTACACCTCATCGTTAGGTCAAATCCATTAAGGAACAAATCCTTTTTCAATACTTGGTTATCTCGGTATGACTCAGGTGCATATTGTAATAATCTATTATACTCATTTTCATATTGAGATACATTCATGGTATGTTTCTTCAGTTCCATCAATTTCTTAGTCATTCAATTCTGCACACTTATAGGAAAGTATTCTTTCTTAAATTCTTCTTTAAATTCTTGCCACATAATTGGTCCTGTAATTGATCTCGCCTTTGAGTCCCACCAAACTCATGCACTCATTTTCAATAAGAAAGTACCATGAGAAACTTTTTAATCATTAGGAATCCTGAAGGCCTCAAAACTTCATTTAATCTATGTTAGCTAGTCATCTGCTAAGGCAGGCTTTCCCATCTCGCCTTCAAAATACTAGTTTACTTTCATGAATTCAAGAAGCCTATTAGTTTCATAGGGTCAATTCCCTCTTGGTTTGACCTCTGGCGGCCTTTGATTTACAACATTTCCACTTGTTATAAGATGTTGGATCAAAGTTCTTTGTTGTTGAATCATGGTATCCATATTCGCAAGCATCTATCTAAACTAGACTAAATCCATTGTATTTGGAGGTGGTGGTAGTGGTGGAGGCACGTTATTCCTAGGTAATTCTTGAGGTACAGGAGGATTAGGGATAGATAAATATTCTCGTGTTGCTCATCTAGATCTATATTTGCACTCTCGACCATAACTAACTATAATCACAAGAACAAACTATTCACCCTACACTTAACATATACAACCTAACAGTTAGTATAGAGTTATACTGTTTGAAAATCTACATGGATTGAAAGTCCCTTATTTATACAACATAAATATAAACTAGCCATTAATCTCATAACATAACATAAACTCTTAGATTTACCTATAACATTATATCCCTGTTTAAATAATGATAACAATAATATATATATCATCTATAATTCACCTCCTGTAATTCCTTTACATGAAATATATACATACAAATACTAACAAAATTACACTTTCTTCTCACATATCTATATATAAAATATATGTACATTCTCGATAAAACTTCATTCACATCCTAGGAGACTACAAACCTAACTTTACAAAATAAAAAAGTTACATAATAGATTCCTAGATACATCATTTCTATTTATAGCTTCGTATATACATAAGTCTATTTACATTTAGTACATAACTGAAAACCAAAATACAGCCAAAATTTACAAAAGTTATGCTAAAAATGAACATTGCATCAAAAGATAATGTACAACTTAGATTCATCAAAACAGCTAGGTTACATATCATAGCTATTGTCCAAAGGTTAGGATCATCCTAAGTTAGGTTATACAACTGATCATCTATTGACTCCACTAACTATTTGAACCCTGAAAGGTTGTTGCCTCTTCGTTAGGAACTCCATCCTCTTGTTCCTCTTCCTCAACTTCTTCCTCTTCTTCCACTTCCTCAGAATTTGAACTCAATAACACAAGTTTTGGGGTTTCAGATATTATGACAACTTCATAAACTTCATCCTTATCGTGCATATTATTATTAATAACTATCACTTCAAGCTCCACTTCATTACTTGATTCAAGAGGTTCTTCTCCATTCACTTCATTACTCCTTGCAACACCTTCTAATACAAATTCTTCCTCTTCTAGATCCTTCTCAGGATCCTCTTCTTCATTCACTCCTGCATTTACTGGTATATTTTAAGGTGGGTTTTCCTATAGCTCATTACGAGGTTTAGGTTTTTAAGATTGTAAAGGCACTTCTACTCCAATATTTTCCATAACTGGAAATCTAGAAAACCAATATATAATAGTAGGTAGATAATTCTTGATAGTTTTTACCTAGTTCTACAATAGTTGGGAAATATAAAACTGATAACATCATGGCCAAAATTCCTTTTTGCTACAAGTATTTTTTCTGGAAAGCTGCAATGGTGGTACACTCACTATACATTAGTCCTAACTCATACTCCATTATTTGCCAATCATCTTTCAAACCATAGGATAACTCATGCTTATAAGTAAATATGATTTTGTCAATAGTATGAAATAACTACCAATCAACCATATCTAATAACAACTTCTACATTCGAACCCGATAATCTAGAGGATACTCATCACCTTCCTAATTAAAATGCATTCAAGCATAGATAAGTTCATTCCTAAGAATTTGAAATAATTTAAATCCTTAAGTTAGTTTCATTCCTTATAATACTCATAATTAATTTACTTATCAAATTCTCATGCATATAACTTATATATATACCTACAAGGATTTAAATTAAAATGCATCCAAGTGTAGTAAATTAATTATGAGTATTATAAAGAATGAAAATAACTTAAAGATTTAAATTATTTTAGATTCTTAGGAATGGACCTATCTATGCTTTGATGCATTTTAATTAGGAAGGTGATGAGTCTCTTGTAGATTGTCAAGTTCAAATGTAGAAGTTGTTATTGGATATAATTTATTGGCAATTGTTTGATACTATTGACGAAATCATATTTACTTATAAGTGTGAATTGTCTTATAATTTGAAGGATGATTGTCAATTGATGGAGTATAAGTTGGGACCAGTGTATAATGAGTATACTACCATAGCAGCTTTTGAGAAAAGACACTTACAACAAAAAAAGAATTTTATCCATGATGTTACTAGCTTTATATTTCCTAGCTTTTGTGGAATTAAGTAAAAACTATCTACCTGATATTGACTAAGTACCTATAGGAGTTCATCATATCTTTAGGAACTATCCACTTGATATTATTGACTGATTTCCTAGATTTTCAGTTATGGAAAAATATTGGAATAGAAGTGCCTTTGCAATCTTAAGAACTTAAACCCCTTAATGAGCCATAAGACAACTTACATCAAAATATATAAGTAAATGTAGGATTGAATGAGGAAGGGGATCTTGAGGAGGATCCCAAAGAGGAAGAACTTGTGGTAGAAGTTGCTGTAGGAAGTAATGGAGTTGAACTTGAAGTGATATTGGTTGATAATAATATGCATGATGAAGATAAAGTTCATGAAGTTATCACGATACCTAAAATCCTAAAACTTGTACTATTGAGTTTAGATTCCGAGGAAGTGAAAGAAGAAGTTGAGGAAAAGGGACAAGAGAATGGAGTTCCTAGTGAGGAGGTAGTAGCCTCTAAGAGTTCAAATGGTGGGTGGAGCCAACAGATGACCAATTGTATGGCTTAACTTGTGATTATCCTAGTCTTTTGACAATAGCATTGATATGCGACCTAGCTATTTTGATGTAACTAGGTAGTATATTATCTTTTGATGTGATGTTAACTTCTAATGTAACTTTTGTAAATTTTGGTTGTGTTTTGGTTTTCAGTTATGTACTAAATGTAAATAGGCTTATGTATATATGAAGTTGTAAATAAAAATGATGTATCTAAGAATTAGTTATGTAACCTTTTGATTTTGTAAAGTGAGGTTTATAATCTCTTGGGATGTAAATGAAGTTTTATTGAGAATGTATATGTATTTTGTACATAGATATGTGAGAAGACAATGTAATTTTGTTAGTATTTGTATTGTATATGTTTCGTGTGAAGGAATTATATGAGATGAATTACAGATGATATATATATTATTGTTATCATTATACAAGCAGGGATATAATGTTATAGGTGAATTTGGGAGTTTATGTTATGTTAAGAGATTAACGGTTGATTTATATTTATGTTGTATAAACAAGGGACTTTCGATCCGTATGGATTTTCAAATGTTATAACTCTATACTAACTGTTAGGTTATATATGTTGAGTGTAGGGTGAATACTTATTGTGATTATAGTCAATTATGGTGGAAAATGCAAATAGAGATTCAGATGAGCAACATGAGAATGTTAACCCAACCCTTAATCCTCTTGTTCCACAAGAATTACCTAAGAATAAAGTGCTACCACCATCACCACCTCTAAATATGATGGATCTAGTCTAGTTCAAATAGATGCTTACTAATATGAATACCATGATTTAGCGACAAGGAGCTTTGATCTAACATCTTATAACTGGTGGGAATGTTGTAGAATGAAGGCTATTAGAGGTTGAACCAAGAGAAGAATCAACCCCATGAAACTAATAAGTTTCCTGAATTCATGAAAGCAAATTAGTATTTTGAAGGTAAGATGGGAAAGCCCGCCTTAGCAAATGACTGGCTCGTATAGATTGAACGAAGTTTTGAGGCCTTCAAGATTCTTGATAATAAAAAGTTTCTTATGGTACTTTCTTGTTGAAAATGAATGCACAAGTTTGGTGGGACTTAAAGGCAATATCAAACACAGGGCCAATTACGTAGCAAATATTTAGAGAAGAATTTAAGAAAGAATACTTTCCTATGAGTATGCAAAATCAAATGACTATGAAATTGATAGAGCTGAAGAAAGGTACCATGAATGTATCTTAATATGAAAATAAGTTTAATGGATTATTCCAATATGCACTTGAGACATATTGAGATAACCAAGTGTTGAAGAAGGATCTGTTCCTTAATGATTTCACCCAACAATGAGTTACAAGTTAATGGATTGCGGGTTTACTACTTACCACGAGCTTGTAGATAAAGCTTGACGACTGGAGAATAATCGATTAGCTATGCAAGAGCAATGGAGTAAGAAGTCAAAGGGATTCACTTGGTTCTGACCTACTTTTAAGAGGTCATCTCTAAGTGCTGGTAGTAGTTTGTGTCAAAAAGGGAAGAAGCTAGCAGTGATGTTTGTTAGACCTGTATAGATTAAAGTAAGGTATACTTTCTATTATTAGGAAGGGAATGTGAAGTGTTAGAATTGTAGAGTGTAGCACTTTCCACATCAATGTTTGCAACTGTAAGGCAAGTGCTATTTATGTGGAGATCCAAATCATATATCAAGAGGATGCTCGAAGATGAAAACTATGAAATGTTATAGGTGTGGAAAGTCGAGGCATTTCTTGAGGTATTATTGACAAGTGGGACTAGGAACTAAGAAATCTAGTGAAGTGGAAACCACTACAATTCTAGTACGAGTCTTTGCAATAAAAACCACGGAAGGTGATATTAAGGAGTATGATAAGTGAATGGAGGAGTAGTTCTACAATGGCTATTATGATGATATAGAGATTGATGAAAATGGGTAGATGAATAGTAGGAATTGAGGAAATAAGTAATTTTAATTATCATGCTAAATAAGTGATAGGTAATTGTAGTAGTAGTATTTATTTCAAGTAATGTAACTATAAATGGACGAACTGCATATGCATTGTTTGATACTAAAGTCTCACATTCATTTATTAGTTAAGAGTTCATATTAAATAATGGAATCAATGCCATAGAAACTAAGGCCATCTCTAAAGTAAGAACCCCTACTAAAGAATAAGTATTGACGAAAAGAATTTCTAATAAAATTGATAATATTATCATTAAAAGGCTATAAAGTTATTGTGGGTATAGATTGACTGTCTAGACTTAAAGCCTAAGTGAATTGCTGAAATAAAAGTGTAATCTTAGATGAAGGTAAGGTGGTATTTTAAGGAAAGATCGAAGAATGAGGAATGAGATTATCTGTAATGGAAGTAAGTGAAGAAATAGATGATATTATACAGGATTGGCAGATTTGTTAGATATTCGCAATACAAGAAAAGAAAGAGACTCTAAGTATGTTTGATATACTGATTGTGTGTAAATTCCCTTATGTCTTTCTAGATGAATTACTAAGTCTAGCCCTACGTCGAGAGTTAGACTTTACCATAGAGTTGATTCCAAGAACTGAACCCATATTAAAAGCACCATATAGAATGCTACTAATAGAGCTTTAGGAGTTAAAGAAATAACTACATGAATTATTAGACAAAGGATTCATTCAAACTAGTGTATCTCCATGGGGAGCACTAATGCTATTTGTGAAGAAGGATGGAATCATGAGATAGTATATTGATTATAGAGAAATAAATAAGGTGATTGTTAAGAATCAATATTTACTTCTATAAACTAATGATTAGTTTGATTAGTTGCATGGAGCTACTGTATTTTCATGGATTGATTTGAGATCTGGATATCATCAATTACTCATTAAGCCTGAGGATATATCGAAGATGGCTTTTCAAACAAGATACGGACATTTTGAGTTTTTAGTGATACCATTTCGACTTAGTAACTGCTTGCAGTTTTTATGGATTTAATGAATCAAATCTATCAACCATATTTGGATAAATTTGTTGTTGTATTTATTGATGATATTCTAATTTATTTGAAGACTAAGGAGGATCATACGGAACATTTGCAATTGGCATTAGAAAAGCTAAGAGATAACAAGTTGTATACTAAGCTAAGTAAATATGACTTCTGGTTGGATAAAATTTTATTCTTGGGACATATAATGTCAGATGAAGGAATATCAGTTGATCTCGAGAAAGTTAAGGTTGTAGTTGAGTAGAAGCAGCTAACTGTAGTTTTAGAAGTAAGAAGCTTGCTTGGAATGGTAGGCTACCATAGATAGTTTATAAATGACTTTTCTAAGATAGCCAAACCTTTAACTTGACTGATACAAAAGGATGTTAAGTTTGAATGCAACGACGAGTATGAACAGAGTTTTTTTAGGAGTTAAAGGACCATCTAGTCTTAGCTTCGATACTTAATCTGCTAGATCCAAATAAACCATATTGCATATATAGTGACGCTTCTTAGAATAGACTAGACTATGTATTAATGCAGGATGGTAAGGTAGTAGCATATATGTCAAGGCAATTAAGGTCTCATGAAAAGAATTTTTCGACGCATAATCTTGAATTGGTAGTCATGGTTTTTGCTTTAAAGATTTGGAGACATTATTTGTACAGCTAATATTGTGAAATTTATACTGATCCTAAGGGTTTATAATATTTATTTACTCAAAAAGGGTTAAATTTAAGGCAAAGATGATGGTTAAAATTGATTAAAGATTATGATATAACTATTAATTATCATCTTAGCAAAGTTAATATAGTAGTAGATTAAGTCGCAAGAGTTATGGGCAAATAACTTCGCTACTCACTACTTAGTAGGAGTTAATTCAACAGTTTAAAAAGTTGGAGATTGGATTTAGGTGGCATGAGATGGAGATACAGTTAATGAACTTAATGGTGCAACCAACTTTGATATAACAGATTAAATCCTAACATGATAAAGATCTGGATTGAAAGGAAGTGAAGGAAAAGTTAAAAATGGAAGACATATCAGAATTCCAAATTGATAAGAAGGGAATATTAAGACACAAGAATAGGATTTGTATACGCTAGGATGCAAAGCTAAAGAGGGAAATTATGGATGAAGGTCATACTACTGGTTATACTTTACATCCTGGTGGAAATAAAAAGTATTGTGATTTGAAATAATTATTTTGGTAAAAAGGTATGAAGATGGAGATAGCACAATATGTATCAAGATGTACTACATGTCAATAGGTGAAAACTAAACACCAAAGGCTTGGTGGGTTATTGTAGATAGGTTGATGAAAAGCGCTTACTTCTTACCTTGTCGTACTAGAGATTCAATAGAAAAGTTAACTCAATTATATGTGTAGGAGATTGTCATACTACATGGTGTACTCGTCAATATTGCCTTAGATAGAGATAGCCATTTTGTATGTAAATTTTGGGAAAGTTTACACCATCTTTAGGGACTAAGTTACATTCAGTATGACTTATCATCCTTAAACAAATGGTTAGTCAAAAAGAGTAATTCAAATATTGGAGGATATGTTAAGGGGTTGCATCATGGACTTAGGTGGTGATTGGGACCAATATTTGTTATTAGCGAAGTTTGCTTATAACAATAGTTATCAAGCAACTATACAGATGGTCCCATATGAAGCTTTGTATAGCAGAATGTGTAGATCACTACTGTATTGAGAAAGCGATGAGTACGCAATGATAAGTCCTGACATGATTCACCAGATGAATGAAAAAGTGAAGATAATACAGCAAAGAATGAAAGTCACTCAGGATTGTTATAAGAGTTGGGCTGATTTGAAGTAGAAACTTGTAGAATTTGCAGTAAGAGATCATGTGTATGTGAAAATAAGTACTTCTAAGGGATTTAAACAATTTGGTACCTCATGGAGGTTAAGTCCTCGATTTTTGGGACCATTTGAATTATTGTAGAGAATTAGAGATGTGGCATATTGAATTGCTTTACCTTCAAGTTTGACAAGGTATCATGATGTTTTCCATGTGTCAATGTTAAGGAAATTTGTGAAGGACCTATAGAAGATGGTCGAATTAAAACCAGTGGATCTTTAGAAAGTGGAATATGTAAAAGTTTTGTGAAGTAATGGTCCGAGAGCTGAGATAACTTGGGAGTCAAACATGACAATGAAGAATCATTATCTGGAACTCTTCAAAGAGATAGGTAAGTAATAGGTTTTTCATAAGAAAATAAGTAATTAGTATTTATGTGATGGTTGGCTTGAAAGTTTTGATAACAAAACTTTCTTAAAGTGGAGTGGAAATATGAGCTCCTAAAGTTGCATATGGGACAACTATATTTAAATTTAGAGCTTTCAAGAAAACTTATCCAATTAAGTTCAAACTTTACGATGAGATCAAAAAAGTTAGTAAAAGTAATCCAATAAAGTTAGAATTCAAATATAATTTCATAAAACCTTAAATTTAGTCTTAACAGTGTGATTATTCAAAATAGTATAAAATTTGTCAAAACTCCTAAATTTGAGCCTTGAAATATAATGGGGCTTTAGAGATAAATTATTTAAGCTATAAAAGTAAATAATATTGCATAGAATAATATATGAAATATATGTACACTTATAAATATACTCGAAAACTTAAAAATGTGTAAAATAAGCAACAAATTCAAAAAGTTAAAAAGAAAATAGGTCTTAAAAATTAATAATATGGGTAAAATATAACCCAATGAATATGAATATTACATGTATCATCTATATAGGATATATACATGTATATTAACAAAACCACTAGATATTAATATATGATACTTAAATTATCAAAATTTCCTTAAAATACTAGATAAACTCATCCAAACAACAAAGAAAAACTTGGATTCCTTTAGATTTAGGCGTGGGAACCTCAAAAACACTCCAATTGTTGAATCAAAAGAAAATTAAAGATTAAATCGACACCTCATGCTTAGAAATTAGGGGAATAAGTAAAAGAAAAGAAAAAAAAAAATTGGCCTACCCAAATTTGTATAAACATGACCCTAGGATTGCATTTTACACATTTTGGATACTAGATCACTAAAAAAAATTCAAAAAAAAAATCTTAGAAAAATAAGGAAAAAAAAATTGAAAAAAACAAAGCACCTTACTATCCTAAGACGATTCCTAATCCAAACCACCACTTGCTATGAAACCCCACCAGCCTCTAATAGAGTACCCACCACCCTTGCCAACCGATATACCCACACCGATCGATGGTGATTGAAGCTCCGATGAACGCTGGGTTTAAATTCTTGCCTTGTTTTTCCTTATTTTCTAAAAGATAGTAAATTAATTAGGAAAAATCTGGAAAAATTTATTCCTTGGTTATTTCTTGGATGCTTTCGTGCTATATTTTTATTTTTTGTAAAATTATGATTATTTTATATACTTCCTTAATAAAGCATACTGTTAATTCGAATTCTGAAATTAAAAATAAATATATTAAATGATGTTATTTTGAGCTCAAAATTTTTTTGTAAGATCCCTCTTATAGCTACTTTAATGCTATGTAGCTTGATTTTGATTTTATACATGTATAGTATTTATTGTATTTTTTATCCTAAAAATTGCTAAAATTGGAAATTTTTTTTGAAATAAATTGATTATTATGAAAATAATTGATGAAAGTGATATGTGATAACTTCTGGACACTTGTAATAAAATCAGGACATGTTGAAAATTATTTTGTACGAAAATGATATTATTTGCTCATTAATCAAAATTTAAGAGAAAAAAATGTAATTTTACATATTTAAGTGGTAGCCCTGATTTCATGAAACAAGCTACTGGTTAAATTTCACATGTTTTTCTTAGTTTACAAAAATTTTGTAGGTTTATTTGATAATCTTAACTATTTATTATTAATTTTCCTAATTAAATGGATTAATCTATTAAACAAGATATGTTTTTAGAAATATTAAGCTAATATATGTTAATTATTTGATTAAATCATAATTATATTTATTCCAATCAAATATGGATATATATTATTTTTGTTATATTATAAGGCTCGGATTAGGGTATATACATGCTAGGGATAAAAAATATGTGTTTTATCATATTTTACTCGAAAATCCTAAAAAAATATATATTTTTTAGATAATATGAAAATAATGTGATGATGCTTGTTATATTGGTTTACATGTATATTATAATTAAAAATATCCTTTAGAAGTTATATTCTAAAATAGAACATATATTACATATCATCGAGTTCATATGAACCAAATGATACTAATTTTACTAATTTTAGGTAATAAAATATGTATTTTTAGAATATTAGAAAAACTATAGTTTTATGATGATCTTTCCATAATTGAAACGCAATTTGACTAATTAAATGTATGTTTCGATACAATCGAAACGATATATTATAAGTAATAGTATAATTACGTATATCTATGAATATTAACTAATTTAATATAACTTATATAATGAAACTATAATAATTAAATACATGTATAAATATATTTATATCTCATAATATATGTAACTTCATTAAAATAATTATCTAAATAGTATTTTAGCTAAGTTATATAATAATATGTAGAGCTAAATAAAACCCTAACATTTTCACAAACCTTACGAAAACTAAATATGGGTTTTGATATATATAGGATTTCCAAGCAAGTAGAACATTGACGATATACACCTATTGGAGTAATATTTATATAAGTAAGTTGGGATTATGGCTTTACCATTGGTTAGGATATTGTATTAAAGTATTTGAAAGCTTAAAAGTGTATTGTTTGTGAATGTAACTTAGTTACCTATATGCATGTGATGTGTATGATTGGTCATCAGTTTTATGATGAGAGTTGAACTCCTTAGCATGCTGCTTTGTTTGATTTCATATCGTTGGTTGGTTTAAACTTGTTTTATTACCCTTAAATGGAAATAATAGATTTGACTGCCAACTTAACTAGTCATACATAATAACCCACTAGGGGAATGATTAAGTGTATCAAACCACATACTGACTCTTTTGATGAAAATAGCAAAAATAGTCATTTCTCTACCCTTAGTTAAAATAAGTGACAGGAGAGGAGATCGCGGTAAGGTTAAAGGTCGTAGTTTAAATGTTGTTTAGGGAGGAAGATGTTCTCCATTGCAAAAGCTTAGATTTGGTCTAATTTGAGTTGCGTTGAAACTCCTCAATCTGGGTTAGAGCGAATGGAATTTCTCTGACCTCACAATGGTTTAGATGATATTAAGCAATGTATCATATGATTGATTGATTGCATTACATTTCATAAAACTAATAACTTTGTTTATATTTGTATTGCACTCTTTAGTTTCTACCCCACTTACTGAGCTAGTTGTGCTTATATCTCTATAGATTCTACTGCAAGTGCTAATTAAAGAATACAGATGCAGCAATATAACCAACCACAGGTTAGTACACAAAAGGTTGGGGAAGTGAAAGGCTAAATGGTAGCTATTGAAACTGGATCACTTGTAATGTCTTAGCCTTTTGAGAAAGCTAACTAGTTTCCTTGGGTGATAAATAGTTTTCTAATGATGTATGTAAATATTCATGTTAAAACTTGTGACTTTTGAACCTTTCTTATAAAGATGTACTCTTTTAATATAAATATTATTGTGTAAATATAATCTAAGAACTTAAATGGTATACTACAAGATTTCTAGTACATGTTTTAAAGAAATATCACAGGTTCTGCTTAAAACAAGTATCCTACTAGACACTTCAGACTAGTTGAGTTGTGTGCACCTTATGCAGGCTATATCTATAATAGCAGTTGTGGGATTAACTTCTATCTTAGAGTAGTTTACATAGAGGGACTGTTACAATTTTCTCGTTCGGAGGGTGACATTATCCTCATCGAAGGGGTCGATATTTAGTTTGACACACCCGATCGTTCCTCTTATGGGTTGTTATGTATGACCAATTAAGTGAGCGGTCAGATTTCTATTACTTTCAATTTATGGTTGACAAAACAAGTTTAAACCAACCAACAAGATGCAATCAAGCAAAGCAATACGCTAAGGAGTTTAACTCCCGTCACAAAACAAATTATTAATCACACACATAGCATGCATACAAACAACTAAGTCACAATTATAAACAATATGCTCTTAAGCTTTTAAATACTTTAATGTTGTATCCCAATTAGTAGTAAAGTTACAATCCCAACAAAACACATATTTAGTTTTCATAAAATTTACGAAAATATTAAGATTTTATCTAACTCTTTATATTGTCATACAACTTGGTTAAAATGCTATTTAGATATTTATTTTAATGAAGCTATGTACATGCATATATATTTAAAGTATATTATTCCTATATGATAAAATATAGCTATATTTATATATCTACTTAGTTATTATAGTTTATTATATAAGTTATATTAGCTAATATTAATGGTTATACGTAATTATATTATTAAATTATTTTCATATTATCTAAATAAAATATATTTTCATGATTTCCTAATAAAACATAGTAAAATATATATTATCTAACCTTAGTACGTGTATATTATAATCGAGCCATATAACCTTACAAAAACATTATGTAACCATGTGACATCCCTAATCATGTCTGACCAAAATACATATAATTATGATTTAATCAAATAATTAACATATTTGAGCCTAATATTACTAAAAACATGTCTCGATTGATAAAATTAGGCTATTTAACTTAGAAAATTCATAATAAATAATTAGGATTATCAAATAAATCTACAAAATTTTTTGCAAACTTAGGATAATATATGAAATATAATTAGCAACTTGTTTCACGAAATTGAAATTATTGCTTGAATATGTAAAATTATGTTTTTACCCTTAAATTACAATTAATTAAGCAAATAATATCGTTTTCATAAAATTAATTTCCAACATGCCTTGATATTACTACAAGTGTCTAGAATTCATCATATATCATTTTCATCAATTATTTTCATTAAAAAAAAAAACAATTCATTTCGAAAGATTCCAATTTTAGCGAATTTTAGGGTAAAAATTAAAAGAAATATTAAACATGTCTTAAATTAAAATTGGGAAATACCATTAAACTAGATGTAGCCGTAAATGCGATTTTATGGGCTCACACTTTCTTAACTCTTAAGTTTAATAATTTTTCTATTTGAATCTTAAACCTTTTTCCCCCCTTTAATATTCAATTTCTCTGCAATGTAGTAAACTTTCCCAAATTGAACTTTTTCTAGTGCTGATAACTCTTCATAAATAAATGATGATACTTGTTTCATTAGTTCATGTAATTATATAAAATTAATATAAAAAAGAAGGAACAGGAAAATCTTGCACAAAGTAGAAAAAAGAAAAAAGACATTTGGCCACCCGAGGCTGGGGATGTTAGAGCAGCCATGTCTTTTGCAAGTGGGTCGTTTTCTCCTTAAGATGGTGGCGATCACAAAACCACCAATTTTATTTTTAAAAAAAAATGAAGACATCTTTGTTAAGTTTCAAGTGCATCACGTTGTGTTGTTCACGTTGTCTTAATTTTTTATTTTCTCCTTATACGATCAACTTCTTTCAGTACGTCGCATCATGGTTATTCCAATCACCTAAGGCTAAGGGGTGGTAAAACAAAACCCCATTTTTACCTTCCTTTTTATGAGTTTTATAAATAGTATATAAATTATATATATAATATAATTAAACTTTAAAATCTAATATCTATATAACATATATTATAATATGATATGGGACAATATATTTAATATAATTGATAATTTTGTCTTTATTTACTATTTATTTATAGATTTATTCATGTGTATATTTAGCTTTTTAGATTTAATTTTATCACAAACCATAAGTTTGCTAATAAGCTAAGTTATTCAAGCTAGGCTACACAACTTAGCTTCAATTTGATTTATTTATGAGTCATTTTTGAGTTCAAAATAAATCTTATTTATCTAAATAAGTCAAATTTAAACTTATAATTTTCAAGTTTGATAAAAACTCGATTTAGGTCGAATATAATAATTTTTAAAGGATTTAAGCTCGAGCCTTTAAACTTGATGTGGCTTGTTTCAGCCTATGGAGAAGAGTAAGTTTTGTGTTGCAACTGTCTTTAACTTTATATGAAGACACGTTAGAAGAAGTAAATAGAATAATGGCAGGGGACAAAATAGAGCGAAATTTGAATTTCTAATTTAAAGATAATGTTAGAATTTTCTACAAGATTATATCCATTTATTCATATGATCGAAGCCCATATTATATGAGTCTCTCCTGATCATCGTAGATTCTTTTTCTTTTCTTTCTTTTTTTAAAAAAAGAAGCAATAAAAGATATATTTTCTCTAGAAAAAATAAGCCATTTCAAGATCCTTCCAATAATCATCATCTTATGTAAGTTTGAAATCATATAATAAAATACTTCCCAACCATGACACATTTCATTCATTCCTAGTGTAAGTACCCTAACATCAACATACGGTATGCATTAAAGAAAAACAAAGGAAAATGAAAAAAAATAGTTGGACGGTCAAGACATCGTGAGAAATGAGTTTTCTTGTTATAATAATTATTTTGTATATAAAGTTACATTATTAATCAATGAAATAAATTGTATAATTGGTTATATAAAAGTATACCATTCGTGTTGTGTAAACAACATATAAGATAATAAATATAAATAAAACTTTACATTAGTTTATGTTAATCTCATTTCATGTCTATATATTACAAATTTCACAAACGCAAGTTATATGTATGTATAATTACATGTATATTATAGATAGAAGTCATTTATTTTTTATAAGTACAAACGTTAAAACTGTGAAACCTAATGGTTAAGTATTCCACATGAATTGTAGAAGATTATGGTACTAATTTATAAAGCCACGATTGTGAATATTTTGTTAACATATGCTTGAAATTTTTAGGCTAAGTAGTTAAAATAGGCCATTAGTGTTTGTTGGCTTGGTTGTTTCTTACTTTTGGCCTAGAGCGATACAAATGGTATTAGAGCAAATTCCTTACTAGTTCGTGGATGATTCAAGTTTGGCTTTAGTTTATAGAAGAGGTCTAAGGAAGGTGGGGAGTATTACTAAGGTATAACTCTTTGCATTCTTTTAAGATGAACTATAGATAGTGGGTGGCATGAATCGTACACAAAAAATGTGAGAATATCTAAGCTCAATTGTAAAATCTTGCGACGAGAACATCACGCGTTTAAGGGAAAGGGTGGGGGTGTGAGGGAGATTGTAAGACTCAATGATTAAGTGTTGGAGGTTTTGGTACTAATTTATAAGGCCATGGATGTAAATATCTTATCAATACAAGCTTGAAACTTTTGGATTAAGTAGTTGAAGTAGGGCCATTAGTATTTATTAGTTTAGCTATTCACTACTTTTAGCTTAGAGTGTTACAAAACCTTCTACCTCATTTGACTAAGTTTACTTTATTTAGTTAGTCTTAATAGTATCTTATCAGTTTCTTATTCATATTACTTTTTTATCTTTTCTTACCTTTACTCTTTTTTAATTACTTAATTTCCTTCTATTAACTGCTTATTATCATCTTTACTCCTAATTTACTTGTTGATCATCCCTTATTAAAATTTTAAGAAATTTTATGTCCCATATAACTCAACACAAGTACAATCATAAGCAGGGCTAGCAAATGGATTTAGATCCTCTAAAGTTACTTTCCTAAAATTTTTCTAAAGTTATCCTCTTAAGATGCAAATACGTGTAATCAATTATTGATATTGTAAGGAAAAAGATAGTATCATGATTATATCATTTGATAATTAAAAAATTGAGACAACCTCAACCATTGAATTTGTAACTTTACCTAAAATATTTTAGAGGATCCATATCCTTAACAAATACACCAACATGACTTATATGCAAATTGATGAATACAATAGTTGAGTGAACAATATGATAATAACATTTATGATAATAAATGAAAAAAAAAGAGATAAAAAAAAAAAGAAAAAAGAAAAAAAAAAAGGTGCCAAAAAACAACAAAACCCAGCAAACATACAAAGCTCAATAAAAGGACCTAAATTAGTAATCAATCTTAAAAGATATAAAAGCGATGGGAGTAATTGGATTGAGTACAATATAACAGACAAGAGTAACAATTAAATTAGTATGGCTTAACCAATCACAAGTGTATAATGTGAATGAACTTTCGAGGACAAAAGTTTTGTTATGGGGAGGAGAGTTGTAAAGCCCGATTTTAGGAAAAAAATAATAGATAATTAAATAAAAATAATAGGATAAAGAAAAATAATAAAATAGAATTATAAAAATAGAGACTTATAGACTTGGTAATTAACTAGGGATAGTATGAGTAATATTGCTAAGGAAAACGATTCAGACTTTCTATTATTCGTTATCCTAGATAAAAATATTATTTAATCCCATTTCTTTCCCTTACCAAAATAATAAAAATATAGCTATGGCCAAAAGAATCCTAACCATACCTAACTTTGCAATAGGAGAAAATGTGTTGTGATAATCAACACCTTCAATCGGTATATAGCCTTTTGCTACCAACCTAGTCTTATATCTCTCTATAGAACCATCAAGTTGATATTTAATTTTAGAAATCCATTTAGAACCGATAGGTTTTTTACCACTAGGAAAATAAGTGATTTCCCATGTATTATTAAGCTCTAGAGCATCTAACTCCTTTTTCATAGCTAAAACCCACTCTTCATGTTTATAAGCTTGTGAGTAATAAAGTAGTTCATGGGTGTTAAGCACATTGACCAAAGACAGAACAAAATTAGAAGGATAGTTGGCAAATGTGGTTTTAGAAAACAAAGGATAAGGGATGGAAGGTGGTTATGTAGCTACAACATGATGGAGACTATGACCATAGTCTTGAAGTCATGCAGGGATTTGTGAACTTTAGGAGATCTCCTAAGGGGTTGTAAAGAACTAGTTGGGGAAGGACTAGAAGAAGAAATATTAGAAGAATGTATATAAAAAACATTAGCAGGAGCTAATATAGAAAGATCGATAGGATCAAATGGAGAATATGGCCGAACAATAGGACAAGAAGAGGCAACATCAAGGATAGGAGTATTATCAATAATAGGAGAAAAGAAGGAAAGATCAAGAACAACAAGTGAAGGTTGCTAACGTGAAGGGACTAAATGAGAAGTGTTTAGACAACAATCTAAAATGGAGGACAAAGTAAAAGGAAAAATGTCTTCATGAAAGAAGACATCTTGACAAACAAAAACAGAATGTGTAGATGGATCATACAATTTGTAAGCCTTTTGCCCGGCAACATAGCCAAGAAAGATACACTTAGTAGGCTAAGAGTCAAACTTATCTCTATGAACAGCAGGCTTAGAGGCGAAACATAAACACCCCATTACCCTTGGTTATAAGAAGGTTTTTCACCAAACAGCAACTCATGAGGAGATTTCCAACCCAATTGGGCAATTAGTATAATGTTGATAAGGTAGGTAGTGGTTAAAACACACTCTCCCCAAAAATTTTTAGATGAAGATGCTTAAAGCCATAGAGCTTTAGTAGTCTCAACAATATGTTTGTGTTTTCTCTCAATTCAACCATTTTGTTGAGGGGTATATGGTGTGGTTCTTTGGTGTATAATGTTAAGGTAAAAAAACAAGGATTGACAGGCTTGTGAAATGAATTGAGTACCATTGTCACTATGGATGGTCTTGGGTGTAAGGTGTATGAACAACTTGGGCTTTGTTACTGAGCAAAAAAATTCAAGCACAATAACTAAAGTTAGCAAGAATAGACAAGAAATACCTAGCATAAGAAATAGAGGGTATGGTATAAGATCCCTACACATCCATATGAAATAATTGAAACATGGAAGTAGAATGGTGCAAAGAAGTAGGAAAAGGAAACCTATGAATCTTAGCATGATAATAGACTTCACGAACCAAAACTTGTTTAATATACATGGAATCGTATGTGATAGTTTTGACATGGAAATATGACCAAGACTTTGGAGCAACAAATGAACAAATTCAGATTTATTTTTAAAACAAGAAATAAAGGAAATACTAGGGATAACCAAAGGAGTAAAATTACTAGAGCATCCCATAGTTTGAGACTCCAAAATATAGAGTCCATTCATTGCTTTTGCTGTAGCAAATGTATTTTTACTTATGTTGTCCTGAAAATCAAAGGAAGAAGCATCAACTTTGGCAACCAATTTATTTTGTTCGAGTAGTTGGTGTACTGACAATAAATTGTGAGAAAATTTTGGTACAAAAAGAACTTTTGTAATGGTAAGAGAAGAATTAATATGGGTAGATCCTACTAGCTAAACAAACTTAGTAGTGCCATGTTGTAGTTGAACTATAATGGGGTATGGTAGTGTATGTATGTCAAAAAGAATGGAATAAAAGGGTGTGATGTGGTCAGTGGGCCCTAAATAAACATTCCATGTACTAAGTTTATTACTCATAGCACTAAAACATGAGGGAATTGAAAAATACCAATAGACTAGTTTGCAAAACTTGTTGATGAAGTGCCTTACTAGGTTTGGAGCAATTTCATCATCTCTTGGCACATATTATAAAGCATGTGAGAGTCCACAGTAAGTGCAATATGTGAAACAGCGTTGGATGAGCTTGATCTTGCAAAGCAACATTTGAACAAAGACTAATGAAGTTAGTACTACATGTAGATGTTGATTCATTAGTAGCAAAAAATTCCTCCATTTGCTCATTAAAGGGAGTTGCTACATTAGCTACATGATTCACAACTACTTTGCCATTATTTCTATTAACCTTAATATGCTTCACTTTGTACCTTTCTAGATGGCCCACTATTTGGAAACAATTTTCTACAAGATGCCTTTCCATCTTGCAATGTCTACACATTAGCTTCTTTCCTTTTCTCTAATCAGCTACATTTTTGTTTAAAATACCTTTATTCGACCTTGTAGCTCGATAAGCTAATGCATCAAGTTCATTGCTACACATTGAAGTAACAAACTTCTACTTCTCCACTTTTTGTACAAGGTAAAAAGCCTTATTAATAATAGGCAAAGGCTCTATAGCAAGAACTTGGTTTCTTACTATAAGCCTCGTAGTTAGATGCTTGGAGTTAGTATGTAAAAATATAAGGCAATCATGTAAGTTGTTTGATTGAGCTTAAGTTTTACAATAAAGTTAGGAATATTAGTAGAATGACCCCGTAAGTTTAGATTTAAGAAAATAAAATAATTAAATATTATATTTATAAAATATACGCATTTTACCCGCTATTTATTGAAAACGTATAAAAAAAGTTTCATTAATTAACAAATCGATAGAAATAAATTATATGCACATTAAAAATCATAAAATAACTTAAATAATATTTATGAGTATTTATTTGTACTATATATGTATTTACGTATTGGTAAAAATACATAAAAGTACTTAAAATACCCAATATATGTTAAAATAATACTAAATTAACTAAAGAAAAATAATAAAAATTTAAGAAAAATATGAGACTTGTGTGGAAAATTCTGGATTAGAGATGTGGTAAGTTGGGAATTAAAGATGAAAAATCAACAAATAGGAATTAGACATTTAGAAAGTGAAAAAAGGAAAAGGGACACATGGCAACAAAAAATTAAAAAAAATTCCTAAACTCATCTATGAATTTAGAGAACACCCACCATAATTCATTTTATGTAATTAGGAATTCAAGAAAAATAGAGAGGAACTAAGAAGGGAAGAGAGGGTATTTTTACAAAAATTAAACAAATTATAGTATAATTAGGGCATAAAAGAAGAACATACGTCTAACCACCACCTGGAAGGGAATGGCTACCACCACTTGGTAGTTGGGCCACTACCAAGGGTGGAGCCATTGCTGGTGGCTGGAAGCAACCTGAACAGTGAAATCAAAATTCTTACTAGATTTTGTTTAATTTATTAAAAATATCAAATTAATTTGTAAAATTATGAAAATTTGTATCCTACAGTATTTTTGTATGTAGATTTAGGAAAAAAAAATCAATTTGATAAAATTAGGTCTCGAGATATATTGTTTTTATGAAATCATTAAACTTGAGTTGATTTTTACTTTTGTTTTTAATAGCCTTAATGATATAGTTTTGAACCCAAAATTTTTGTATGTATTACTTAGAATATATATTATATTTCTATGAATAGTTTTAATTGAAATTAATTTTCCCATTTTTACTTAATTTTTGGGCCTTAAAATCTTAAATAAAAGGAAATTTTTAGGCTTATTTTGTGATTTAGTGTTAAATTGATGAAAATTTTGATTTAGAATGTATTTAATCATCTTGAAATATTTAATTTTTGATGGGAGATGGTATTTGTAGTGTTGAGGATGTTAGATATGTGTATTATGCGTAAGTTATGTGATATGAAAGAATATGTGAACGTGGGAAATTAAATGGATAAAATGAATTTGGTTAAATTGATAATGTTATAATATTAGAAATATAATATAAATCTAATTTGAAATATAAATTTAGGGAATTATGTTAAAAATGTAGGGTAATCTTATATCAGGAGCAAATTCGAAAGCCAACTTAGGAGTAGAGTGTTGATTAGAGGCTAAATAAGAAACTAGTGTCACTAAAATATAGTTAGACGAATTTCACATAATAGATAAGGGAGAATTCCTAAGGTTTACATATAAATTTTATAATCAAAAGTTGAAGCAGAATCTAATTTAGAAATTGAATAAAAAATTAGTTTGAAAATAGTTTAATTATAAGCAATATAAAACTCAAACAATTGAGTAAAATTATAATTTTGAACTAAAACTAATGATTTAAAGCTTATATATATATATAAGAGTATAAATATTAAACTAATATTTATATTATAGGAGGGAGCAACAACAACACGACTCATATCAAACTTGAGTAAGCAAGTTGGAGACTTCGAGTAAGTTTGGGATTAATACGTAATTATATTTTGAATTACTATTTTATAGTACTTGGAGGGGGGTAAGATTACACTTAGTTATGCTTGTAGGTAATTTGTTTGTGTGCATGCCTATATGTGTATGTTTTGAATTTAGTTGTATACCAATGGCTTATTGTTCTGGTTTGCAACTAGTCGAATTGCTCGATATTGATTGATCACCTTAAGATAGACTTAATTATAAATATAACTTGAAATCTTAATCGAACATGCATTGCAACCAATTAGAGGAAATGTTTAGGATTCTTTAACCAAATACCAATACCTTCGAAAAAGATAGCACTGAAGCATTATGGTCTCTTTTTCATCCTTAGTCAAATTAAGTAATTGGAGAGGAAGTCCGAAAATGTACAAGTAGTAGTTCGAAGGTAGTCGTGGGAGGAGGGATATCTCTATTGTACAAGTTTACGCTTGGTCATGAGTTGTAGAATGTGTGTTAAACTCCTCAACCTATATTAGAGTAGGTGAAATTTCTTTAATCTCACAGTAGATTGAATAACATCGTGCAATGGCATTAGTTTGTTACATTGCATTTAAAATAACTAGCTAATAACCTTGTTTATGCTTGATGTATAATCTTATGTCTTTGTCTCAACTTACTGAACGATTGGTTGCTCGTATCTCTATAAATGTTATTGTAGGTACTAATTAGGAAGCGGTAATATAACTATCCTAAAGCTACCTACTACTGGATCTTGAAGAGTAAGGATATCAAACTGATGATCGGTTACATTATAAGGTTTTAGTCCTTATTTTTTAATCTTCTATTATTAAGCTATGTATTACTTAAGTGAGGTTAGGTTATTAAATCATGTAACATTACTTGGAATATTAGAATCTTAGTATATGTTTTCATACTTCCATATGCTAATGAAATATTCAATTTGTAAACTGTTTTCTTCAAAGTGGGTTAGTTATAGATGCTTTGTGTAAATTAGGTCTAAGATAGCGATTATATAGTCAACTCTTATCCTAGAATGGTTTACATAGTGAAACTGTTACGATTCTATCCCTTTGGGGTGTAATGGTTCTATGTTGGTACCAAAGTGTAGTTTTTGTGAACTCGCTTTGAAATGTCATAATTAAAAAAAAAAAAAGTAGACATTATAGGAGCATATTGAGAGTGGGCATATAAGTGGATAGTGAAAGATAGTACTATAAATTATAGAATAAAAAGCGACTATAATACTGAACTAAGATAAACATTAATTAATCTTAAATCTAGTTATGGGATCGTATGGTCAATTGATAGTTAGTTGAAGTGAATCAAGTAAAATGGAGAAGAGTCTCTTATTTAATACAGAGCTAAGATGTGAAGATTATTGTTAAAAATGGTTAGTTAGGATATGTTTAATATTGTAGATGGGATTATCGAAAAGTCCATTGATGGAATGTGATGTATTTGATGAGACTCATGGATAATAATAGAGATTAATTTGAGTCTTTAGAATAATAGATATACAGTGATAGTGTTGTTGATTAAAGACAAATGAAAAATCAAAGATTACGACTTAAAGAATATTAGTGAGATACTTTTAGTAAAGGAAGAAGAAAGAGACCTCACCCTATTAGTATAGCTTATATTCTAACTAGCATATCGTGTATCTTTAAATGTTACCCTTAAATGATTATTGACTTGTTTCCTGTATTTTCCTAGATCAACCCTTAAAGCTAAAAGAATTTCACCTTAAACCAATAATCTGACAAACTGAAGGTAAATCGAGAACTATAGAATTCTAAGATGATATTAGCTTGGTGTCTAGTATAAATATGAGATAGTATAGTAGATGGTGAAATAAAGCATAGTGTAGAAGAGAATCTTCAAAAAGATAAAACAATGAAGGGAAAAGTCAAGAGTTAATTTAGAAAATGAATTAGAACGTATATTAGAGCCACAATCAAAACCTAACTTAGAAGCAGATCCTGTATAGAATGAAAATGCAGCATATGAGATAGTAGTTAGTAATTGTATCGAGAAGTTTGATAATGATAAGGTATACGAAATAATTACTATTTTTGATTTTCCCATGGAGTTATAGAGTACTAAATCAACAAGTGTAAATAATGATGATTTAACTAGAAGATAAATGTGTTTGAATTCTTTTGAATGAATGGTTGTTATTAGTGACTTAAATGATGGATATATTATAATAGTTGGTTATGCTTTGTTAAGATGTTAGAGTTAATCTTATGTTAGTTGTTCATTTATATGGACATCTTACTAATCCCTTAATGGATATTGATGTACTTCTTAATGAATGTATATTCTTTTGCATAGGTGTCTATGCTATAACGTTTTATATACTTGTAGTTAGAGGTGTAAAAGAATCAGATGTGTTTAAGGTGACTAATCTTGAAAGTCCTTTACATGTGTAAGAATTGTTGTAGAAACTATAATATAAGGCTATAATCAGGTAATATAAGGCTATATATTTGAAGTTGTAAGTAAGTGCAAGTGAAGCAAAATAAGTATGAAGTGGATGATGGGATCTTTATGTTGTGTTGAGGCAAATATAATGATATTATTATGTAGTGCTAATGTCTGGTTATAGGGGATGGATGATTATTAAATGATACATAAGAAATGAAGTAAGATTGTTAGATAAACTATGATAGAATATATATCCAAGCACCCTAAAATAACAGTAGTTAGATGAGCAACAATTGACAGTGGAAATGGGAATTATAGTAAAAAGTTTGAAGAGAATTAGGACTTTTAATTAAACATTTCTTGGCTATCTCAAGATTAATTTAGATAGAATATAACCTACCAAGAAGTGATTTTACAAGATGGTTACCTACTCATATATTTATTATGATATGATAATAAGGAATAATGATATAATATCTTGTTATAGAAAGAACCGGAAGGAATAGAAGGTCTTAAGAGGCAAAATGGTGTATGGACAAAACCTTAAGGCAATGGTAGGCTGTCTGAAATCATTAAGCAATATGATATCCTAAGATAAGATGGATAAGTCTCTTAAACTGATTAATTGTTAATTAAAGAGAGAGAAGTTTTGAACCCTTAAGCTTTCAGAATGTTAAAGATTGGCTTATGGTATAATCATCTTAAAGCTAGTAGTATGAGTAGGAGAAAACTTGAGAGCAAGATGGTTAAAAGGAGGGATTGGATTATTTAACAAGTATTTGGTAGTAAGTTGGAACATGATATATTTTTATAATGGTGTCTAGATGAAGATGGTATGAAAACTGCTCCTTATTAAATTCGGTCTAATTAGGTGTTGTAAGTGGAAAGTTATTGTTTTACAACTATTAATGAAGTGATGGATAAAAAATATTAATTAGGGATAGTCATTTAAGGATCCAAGCTTAAAGTAGTCAAAAGATAAGTAGTGATTTTAATTAGGCACTCTCACTTGATCTTAATTGAGTGACACTAACTTCAAACAAAAGAAGAAGAAGCTAGTAACTTTAGTAACAAATTTACTCAATGTGTTTTTAGTTCGAATTTTGTGATAATAACAAAAGTATCAAGTATTAGAATAAGAAATATGTTATTTTCCTTAGACATTGTGTTCAACTTAAACAAAAAATATTTAATTACGAAGATAGGAATAAAAAAATTTATACAGATTTGACAATAAAAATTGGTTAAGAGTCATCAATAGTGAAAGAGTAGATGTTCTTCTAAAGTATTATCCGCATATAGAAGAAGAATCAGAGATACAAAGGAATCTAGTAATTATATTTTCATTATTTAAATACTTATCATAGAAGACATGTTAAATGATAAAAGGAAATTATGCTAAAAGATGGAAAATATTATCATGATGGCTATGTAGTAATTTTGGAAGTTGAAGGTAAAATCATAGTAAGATTTATGACATATAAGTATTCAGATCCCTAATTTTAAGGTAACAATTGACATGTAAGTTAAACTCAACTAGTTAGAATTCAACTTCTATGAATAAAAGAATTGGTTGATAATCACAAGAATAATGTATAATTATTGTAGAATATATGTATATACAAATGGATGAAATGCAATTACAATATTAATACCGAGGCATTCATTCTTGCAAGTCAAAAGTTAAGGGATAGAAAAGAATTTAAGGTGATTAAGATTATCAATACTATCAATTTAGAACTTACATTGGAGGAAGCATACTAACCCGAAAGGCTATAGATTATGATTAAAGTAGCATCTAGGAGAAAAACTACTAAGGGTAGGTGATTAGAAGTTTTGTGGATATTTACAAGTAAGAGATTGAGGAAAGTATTAATAAGTACTACATCTATTAGAAGTATATAAATGTTCAAATGCATTTTTGAAGATTTGTTTAATGTAGCTTGATTCTTAAAAATTGAACTTTATGATTAAGTTAGCTAAGAATTGAACCTATAATTGAATTCTTGTATTGGGTATTGCAAATGGAACCTTAGAAGCTAAGTGAGTAGCTTCAAAGAATTATTGGCTAAGAGATTTACATGTGCAAGTAATTCTTTGTGAAGGACATATGTATTATTTGAAGAGGAAAAGATATAGGGTACTATAAAGATGAGATGAAGGATAGAGCGAACTAATTAAGACAAGTATCTTCAACTTTACATTAATGAATTATTTAATTAATTATAAGAAGTGACTATATTTTTCTAAAGTAACTTCAGTTGAAATGTTATCAATTTTGGATTAAGATGGAGGAACTCTCCATGTCTACGACATGATACGAACATTATGAATTCCTAATGGTATCTCTTAGAATAGCAATGCATTGGCTATATTTGCAAAATTGGAGAATTGCACACATACCAGTTGTATATAAAGAAACTTGTTGTGATAATTATCGATAATACTTTGATTTACTTAACAACTAAAGAGGAATATACAAAGTATTTATGGATGACATTATTGAAGTTAGCAACCATAAGTACTATGCCAAATTGAAGAAGTATTATTTTCGGATAAGATAATATTAAGTTATATCTAGAGAAGGAACTTCAGCGGATATTGAGAATGTTAAAGTAATGACTAATGGGAGATAACCAACAAATACTACCAAGAAAAAAGATCCATTGAGGTAACCGGATGTATAAGAAAGATTTGAAACAACAATACACTTCATATGAGCAATTGTAATAGGTAATCCAATTGAGGAATGTCAAATCTGAGATGGGTAAATTTCTTGTTTGTTAAGTCTCTTGTCATGCCAACCCTTTAACAATATTATGTTATGTCGAGTCTTAGCAAATAATGAGTTCTTGTTAATACTACCTTTCTTAATGAATCTATTGATCTAGAGTCATATTTGTTCTTAGTGAGTCAAGTCGAGTGAAATTGAGTTGCATCTCATTTGAATCTAAGATGGAGGAAAGTCAAGATTTGCCAAATTTACTTCTATTGATCATAAGTTAAGCTGTACAAAGAAACAAATGAAAAACCAGGATAGTAGTATAGTCATTATGAGTGGAAGATTATGAATGAAAGAAAAGGTTAGTGACATGAGGTGGATTTAGAACCATTGATGATCATAAGTAAAGCCTAGGAATTAGTAAAACAAAGAACAAAATGGAGGATAGACCAACAAGAGAATTTGTAAGGTTATAGAGCTAAGTTATAAGATAATATAATATGACTAGAAGACTGTAGTAATGGAATAAGGCGTAATTGATATTAAAGTATGGAATGTAAAAGAGGAAAATGAGATTGAGAATTTAAGAGATAAATGAAGAGATCAAATTAGAGGCTTGGTTAGAGGAGGATTCGGAATCTTAGTTAGAAGACCATTTAGAAGCCCAATCAAAAGATAATTCTGAAGATACAAAATAAATTGTAATTTTAAGAATAGATATACATATATATCTCCTTTTAGGGAAGATTTGAAATACATTAGTTTCGAGGAGTAAACTATTTTTAAGGGAGATGAAAATGTAAGCCCTATAATTGAATATTCGGAGTTAATACGTAAAAATTTAGGACAATCATGTAACTTGTCCAATCGAGCTCAAATTTTACGACAAGGTTAAGGACATTAGTAAAAATGATTTCGTAAGTTTGGATTTAAGAAAATAAAATAATTAAATATTATATTTATAAAATATACACATTTTAACTGCTATTTTTTAGAAACGTGTAAAATAAGTTCTGATAATTAATGAATCGATAGAAATAAACTATATGCATATTAAAAATCATAAAATAAATTAAATAATATTTATGAGTATTTATTTGTACTATATATGTATTTACGTGAAAGTAGAAATACTTGATATTACTGAAAATACCTAATATATGTTAAAATAATACTAAATTAATAAAAAAAATTAATAAAAATTAAGAAAGATATGAGGCTTGTGTGGAAAAATCTAGATTAAAGGCATGACAAGTTGGGAATTAAAGATAAAAATAAAAAAAATAGGAATTGGACATTTAGAAAGCGAAAAAGAAAAACACATGGCAATAAAAGATTCAAGAAAATTCCTAAACTCATCTATAAATTCAAAGAACACTCACCATAATTTTAGGCAATTGGAAATTCAAGAAAAATAGAGAGGAACTAAGAAGGGAAGAGAGTATATTCTTACAAAAATTAGACAAATCGTAGTGCAATTAGTGCTTGAAGAGAGAATAATCATCCAACTACCACTTGAGAGGAAACGACCACCACTAGGGCTGTTGATAAGGGTGAAGCCATCGTTGGTGGCTGGAAGCAACTTGAACAGTAAGATCAAAATTCCTACTCAATTTTATTTAATTTATTTAAAATATCAAGTTAATTTGTAAAATTATCAAAATTTATATTCTAAGGTATCTTTGTATGTAGATTTATACAAAAATATCAATTTGATAAAATTAGGTCTCAAGATATATCGTGCTTAAGAAATCACTAAACCCGAGTTGATTTTCACTTTTGTTTTAAGTAACCTTAATGGTGTAGTTTTGAACCTAAAATTTTTGTATATAATGCCTAGGATATATATTATATTGCTATGAAGAGTTTTTCTTGAAATTAATTTTCCAAATTTTACTTAATTTTTGGGTCTTAAAATCATAAACAAAAGGCAATTTTTAGGCTTATTTTGTGATTTAATGTTAAATAGATGAAAATTTTGATTTAAGGTGTATTTAATCATCTTGAAATATTAATTGTTAGTGGGAGATGGTATTTATAATGTTGGGGATGTTAGATATGTGTATTATGTGTAAGTTATGTGATATGAAAGAATATGTGAAGGTGTGAAGTTAAATGGATATAATGAATTAGGTTAAATTGATAATACTATAATATTAGAAATGTAATATAAATATGATTTGGAATATAAAATTAGGGAATTATGTTAAAAATGTAGGGTATTCTCATATTAAGAGCAAATTCGAAAGTTAAATTAAGAGGAAGATGTACAGTATTGATTAGAGGCTAAATAAGAAACTAGTGTCACTAAAATATAGTTAAATGAATTTTACATAATAAATTAGGGAGAATTCCTAGAGTTTACATATAAAAATTATGATTAGAAGTTGAAGTAAAACCTAATTCAAGAATTGATTTAAAAATTAAATTAAAAATTAGTTTGGAAACAGTTTCGTTATAGGCAATACAAAACTTGAACAATTGAGTAAAATTATAATTTTAAACTAAAAGTAATGATTTAAAACTTATATATATATATATGAGTATAAATACTAAAATGATATTTATATTAAAAGAGCGAGCGATAACAACACGACCAACATCAGACTTGAGTGAGTAAGTTGAAGACTTTAGGTAAGTCTGGAATCAATATGAAACAGTATTTCCAAGTACTATTTCATTGTACTTGAAGGCTTTAGATTATACTTGGTTGTACTTGTAGATAATTTGTTTGTATGTATGCCTTTATGTACATGTTTTGAATTTAATTGTGTACCATTAGCTTGCTGTTCTGGTTTGTAACTGGTTGAATTGCTTGATATTGATTGATATTGATTGATCACCTTAAGATGGACTTACTTATACATATGACTTGAAATCTTAATTAGACATGTATTGTAACCTATTAGAGGAAATGTTTAGGATTTTTCAATCAAATATCGATACTTTCGAAAAGGATAGCATTAAGGCATAATAGTTCCTTCCTTATCCTTATTTGAATTAAGTGGTAGTAGAAGAGGTTGTAGTAAAAGCGAAAGTAGTGGTTCAATGGCAGTCACAGAAAGAGGGATGTTTCCATTATATAAGCTTAGGTTTGGTCGTGTGCTGTAGAATATGCATTAAATTTCTCAACTCGAATTAGAATAGGTGAAATTTCTCTAATCTTATCACATACTGGATAATGTTGTATGATAGCATTAGTTTGTTGCATTACATATAAAATAACTGGCTAATAACCTTGCTTATGCTCGATATATAAATTTATGTTTTCGTCTTAATTTATTGAGCGGTTGGTTACTCACATTCCCATAGATATTATTGCAAGTGCTAGTTAGGAAGTAGCAGTATAACTATCCTGAAGTTACTTACTATTAGATCTTGGGAAGTAAGGATATAAAACTGATAATTAGTTACATTTTAAGGTTTTAATCCTTATTTTTGAATCTTCTATTATTAAAGTATGTATTACTTAGGTGAGGTTAGGTTAGGTTATTAAATCATATAACATTACTTGAAATATTGGAATCCTAATATATGTTTTCCATACCTGAATCCTAATATATGTTTTCCATACCTCCACATGCTAATGACATATTCAATTTATAGACTATTTTCTTCAAAGTGGGTCAATCGTGGACGTCTTGTATAAATCTAGTTTAAGATAGTAGCTATACAGTTGGCTCTTATCTTAAGACGGTTTATACAACGACCCCATTACGACTCTGCTACTTCAGAATGTAACACTTACAATCTCAAATCCTTCATTTAGTCCCATGAGAAACTATATTAATTTTGTTTTAGATTCAAAATTAACTACTCTTTCCTTTAATTGACAAGTGCAACCAGTTAAGAATCCAAACAAACAAGTTGGATATGCATGTAAAATCTGTAGCCCATCCCAACATTTCAAAAGTTTATTGTAATATATACCAATTGAATGATTGTGTTGCTCTAGATTGCTAAGTTCATGTTGAATATAAAAAATAAGTGGCACATTACTTTGACCACATCTCTCATGAATTTCAAACCAAAGCTTAAAGGTAGATGAAGCGTATAGAAAATTATATGCAATTTCACTAAGCATAGAATTAATCAACCAATATTTGACCATGTAGTCACTTCTTTGCCATCAAATCAGATTGGGCGAATCAAATCCAGGTTTTATAGCAATTCCATCAATAAATCCAATCTTCAACTTAGCTCCTAAACCCATTCTAATAGATCTACTCCATTATAGGTGATTTAAACAATTAAAAATGATATTATGTACTACCATTCTAGGGCTATCTAACAGAGACAAGTATAATAGATCCTCAATTACATTTTCTATCTTTTTCACCTTATTCTCAGTTTTGAGACCAGTATCATCCAATTCTATGATGAACAAATGAACTAAAGCAATCAAGAATTGAATTAAATTTTACTGAGATGCTCTGATACTATGTTGAATAGTGCACAAATGAAAGAGCTGATGAGTGCGACAAGAGAATGCTTTGCAGTTTATGAAAGAAGAATTCTATAAAATGTGTGTTAATTCATTCTCAAAAGGTTTTTCAGGTTCCCTTTTAATACAAGCTGTTATGTACAACCAAAACTACAAAATCGAATAACTAACTCTTCAATAAATAAAACACGGGCAAAGTAATCCATTCTGTCAACAAACAGTAATAAAATAATAATATTCTGGAGCACGACGGGCTGGCTCAGGCCCATATCAAGCCTGCCTCAATTGGGCTGAAAGCCCAATATGTCATAACGTCACCAAGGCAGCCAATCTCGGCGTGTCATCAAAATAGCTAGTCTCAACAAGTGGCAATTGAACGCAAACCCAAGTACGTCGACGTGTTAG